>OX155961.1:23684464-23735900 GCA_944548615.1 Micropterix aruncella
TTTTCTATTTTCTATTATTTTTTTGTGTTACTGTAATGTATTTTTTTTGTTATTTTGATAAATATTTATATTATTTTTCATCTTATTTATAATTACCATTTATTTTTATTGTCTAATTAAACTATTATTTTGATTTTTAAATCGTTTTGTCAACTGTTCTTTTTACTTTTAAACATGTATGATATTTGGCATTCTTTTTACTATGCTTAAAATATTTTCCCTGGAACAAGTTATTCCATTAGTTGGGCGGCATGGAACTGGTCATCACATACGAGTATACGCGTGACAGCTTGCTGTGGGTTTATTAATTAATGCAGGGGTTCCCAAACTTTTCCAAGCTGTGGCACACTTAGAAAATTTTAATTGTCTCACGGCACCCTAGTCATATAAATCTGTAATAGCTATATTTCATACTTGTATGTCTATGAAGAAGAAACCAGGTAAGAATCTAATACAACTCGTATTTAAAATGAACAAGTACATTTATTGGTAGGTAAACAAACATACGTGAAAATACCAAGAAAATGCAAATATAATTACAAAAACCTTTCACATACTCTTGAGGTGTGTGTGTTTAGTGCGACGCGTGAGCCTGCTGCTCATTGCACAATTTTTGGAATCGGGGAATAAGGATTGATACAGCTACTCTCATTTCTGTTTCTATATTTATTTTCGAGCGATATTTGCTCTTTATAACAGCAACAGCTGAAAATTCAGCTTCGCACAGATATGAAGTCGCAAAGGGAATGAGGACCCTTACAGCTTTTGCACTTAGAATCGGATACTCATATTTTCGAGTGATAACCAAAACTCCGTCAAATCTGAACAAGCGTATTTTGTTTTTAGGCTGTTGTCGCTCGAGAGGTCAATCAGATTTTCTTTTTCTTGCGTAGTAAAATCTTGTGGAGCTTGAGCACGGAATGGATCTTGGATCCACGCAAACTTCTCCACTTGGTCTTCTGCGAAGTACTTTGCAAACCAGTCAGTTAACTGTGACAGGTGCTCTGTGAAAAGGGTCTGCAAGTTATGTGAAACCTTAACTCCACTATGGTCCATGTACTGTTGTAATATTGGAAAGCAATCTTTGCCTCCATAATCACTCATTTTTCTCTTCCACAGTTCTAGTTTTTTCCTGAATGATGAAATCTTCTCTACAAGCTTAATTATGTGCATATTGTGGCCCTGTAGAGACATATTTAAGACATTTAGTTTTTCGAATATGTCGCATAAGTATGGCAGTTTCAGCAGAAAGTCTTCATCCGCGAAATTGTTGGCGTTCACATGATCATCTTCTTCCAGGAAAGTGTGAATTTCTTGTCGCAGTTCAAACGTACGAGATAGAACATTGCCAGCCATAGCGAGCTACAGTAGTACAAAAGGGACGTGTGCAAGAGATATCAGGGGCGCCTCGCGGCACCCACTTTGGGAACCACTGAATTAATGTGTTATTAGTTATGCTTGTTGCAAATTATTTAATTGCTGTAATAAAGAAATAAATAAATATAGCGTTGTAAATTTTTATTTAGCCACGTTCAAGAATATACCTTATTTAAAGAAAAATGTATTTATGTTTCCTGTGTTTTGACCAAGTGATTTATCCCCATAGATTCCCATCTACGATTCCCCATAGATACTCATATAAATTTCTCATATTAATCTCTATTATGACTCCTTTAACATAAAACCAGCAAGACAGATTTGTGGTTTCTTGAATATTACTGCAAGCTAGACTGTAAATTCGAATCAAAAGTCCAAAACAATCAGTCGTACAAACAATTAATTACATTTACAGCTCACAAGCTTTGATAATTCGAACCCCGGGATATTGAATGTTTGGCGCAGAGAAAATATCCATTCAAATTTATTTTTATAAGATAAAATTTACGCTCTGAAGCTGGAGAATAAATTCCCGTTTCGCCAACACAATTTCTAAATCCCTATGCGACATTTTCCTTATTCAATATTATTGGCGGAATATTGCAGTCAGGATGTGGAAAATTGAAAACTGCGATTTTACAATTTTATTTCGCTGGCAAATAGAAATTACTAGGACATTTGGAAATTCGCCGTAAATCATAATATTCAGACTAATGTTTCTTGTAATAGGGGTCGTTAAAGCTCGATGATAACGATAACTTTATTGCTAGGAATATTTATGACTGTACTTATCTCATCGCTGATTATCAAAAACGCTTTTTCACAGTTTAGGTAGAAAACGGTTTCGCGTAAGCGACTTCGGACCCGTAACCAGTCGGGAGGATGGAGATATCCTAAAGGATAACTCCAGACATAGATATCCTACCAAAACTGGTAGTTAGGGGGCGAGGCTGCCCGCTGTGTGCCTTTCCCGGTGCCTTGCCGTAAGGCGTTGTTCTCTAACGGGCTTGATTGCGTAGCTAGACAGTAGATTGTCTAGTCTCTAAGTCTTCTATGTTCATCCCACGGCTGAAAGAACGATCAATATCATTATACCAGCCTGGGGTGACGGGTTTTCCCATTATAGTCGACACCGCCCTACTGTATGTTTGTATGTTTTTAAATTTGTAGGTTTGTAAGTTTGTATGTGGGGGGTAATCTCTGAAACTACTTATCCGATTTGCAGAAATCTTTTACTTATAGAAGCTTCATTACCGACGAGTGTTATAGGCCATATAAAACAAACAAACAAATTTCTCCGCTACTTTTGGAATTTGGAAGACATGAGATTGAGGTGCTCATCTCCGTCATTCTCCATTAAACACCTAATATTTACACTGACAAATAAATCTTATCTTTTTATTTGTTGCTACTAGGATAATTATTATCTTTTTATTCTGTTTTATTTATTGACTAGCTACTTGACTATTTTAATTACTGGTTTTTTATTTTATTTTAATTATTTTTTTTTATTTTTCAAATTATTACCCTGTTATTTTTCTCTACTTACTGATTATCACTGCAATTATAATTTTATTGTATTTTATTATTATAATTATTTTAACAATTCTTTTACTGGATATTTTTTGATTTCATTATTACTTTTCTATTTTTCAACATGATTATAATTTAGGTATTAGTTATCATTAAAATAACTCTTGAAATTTATGCTAAGTATTTATTAGAGTTATTAGATTTACTATATTTCATTTATTTTTTAATTTTTGTTTTTCTCAGTAATAGTACTTTAATAAGTGTGCGCACAATATAAAATGTACAAGTGACCTAGTCGAGTCTACCTTGGTACGGGCTTCGGCCTAGTTAGGCAGACTTTGTGAATAATGTTTTTGGAAAATTACTTACGAAAATAAATGTATTCTTATTCTTATTCTTATTTATAGGCCATATGTTATAGGCCATATATATAGTATTATTGCCATAAATATTCGTTTTCAATACGAAATCGCAATATATGTAAATCAAGTCGGAGAAAATGACCTGGGGAGTTTATCGGCGTGCGCTAACGAAACGGTTTGTGATATATGTGACAACAAAATATGACAAAATCATTGGCCTCAAAGAGATCTATTATAAAGTTTGCGACAGCATTTATCCAACTTTTATATTTAGGCTACAATAACTGGTTTTATATCTCGAAAAAATAAGAAACATAAGTTAGCAGTGTTTCTTAAAGACATTAGCAATAAAATAATTACGGGTCTTAAATAGAGATCAAATTAGTCACTTACTGTAAGTTTTTAGGTGGTATATTTAAAGAGATACCATTAAATTAGTAACGTGTGAAAGCACCTAGAAATACCTAGCAGGCGGCAGCGGCGGCTACTGGCCCAGCAAGGTCAGCGTTCAGCGAAAAGCGGCGCGGGTGGTAAGGAACAAGACGAGTATCTACGAGAGATAGGTAGCGTGCATCTGAGGGGGGGGGGGGCGGACGTCTTGCACTATATCTAAATGTAGCTTCTAAAAAGCAAATAAATGCCACCGTACTTAAATTAACAAATCGATTAGAAACTTGAAGCTAACCGAAGCCGCGGGCAACAGCTAGTATATTTATTTATTTATTTTAGGAAAACCAACAGCTAATTATAATTTGACATATGTAATATGATAAAACATAAAATAAATAAAAACCTAAACAGTCTGGAAAACATATAGGATGACATTTTATAAAGTCAAGTGACCTTCACTCAATTTATTTCTCCTTATTACAGGGCTCTGTTTCAAAGGAAACAGTTCTAAGGAATAAGGTCGATCATACGGAAACCGTTGCGATAGGCATATCTTTCCTTAGGGCGACATGTGTGGAAACAACCTTTTCACTCGATTAGACCGTCGAAAGTGAATATTTAACTGTGCGTGACAAGTAAGGTCGGAAAATCCGGAAGCGCCTTTGAAGAAAATATAGCCGTTCCTAAAATACCAGAGTCGAAATTATATTTAGAAACCAGCGCCTTGTTCGAAACGTTGGCGACCGTGAGTGGGATACTCATTCTGATAGATAGATAGATTTTAACACGCTTTTATTAACTAACTATGTAATGGAATCTAAGGTAACTAATTTAACCATCTTCCAAGGATCGTAGCGTCATGAAAATTGGCAGCTGTATGTAGTTCTAATGACAATACAATAATATGGTACTGTCGAACTGATCTGATGATGGAGTCGGAAGATATGAACTGGAACTTCATGATGGAACATCGTATCATATCTGTGTTTGGACTTGTTAGAAAAGTCTTGGAATGAACTTTGACCACGATTAGGTTTCAAGGTCTGATGATGAAGCCGGAAGATAGGCACTGGCATTCCATGATGGAATATCGTATCATAGTCGTGTTTGCACTTGTGAGAAAGGTCACGTAATTGACTTTGAACACAATCAGATTTTAAGGTTATAACAAACCTATTATATATTGACTTGTAAATATTGAGTGTAAATAGTGTAAATATTGACATAGGTGCCTGTATAAAATGTATATAGACCTGTACATGGAGAGTGTAAATAGAATAATATTGATATATCTATATACGATATATATTGACTTGAGTTGTCGGTTGCTGGTTATGTCCAAAACAACTGTAAGTAAAGATATTATTTTACGTGCATTTATAAAAGGGTGTTTTTAGTGTTTTTCTTTAAAACTATTAACTTTTTGCATAACTGTATGTTAGAAGTACAGATGGCTTGGTACAGAATGGTTCTCTGCAGTTTGCCTACAAGCCTTAAAATTTCAACAACATGTTTACAATTACACACGGTCAGTTTTTAGTTACCGGCATTCTTAAAAGGGGTGAATCAATACGCAAATAATCTTTAATTAAAAAATAATAATCGCATCTTTAATTAAAAAAAAAGGGTAATTCAATTAAAAGAATGTTTATTTATTTTTTGATTTTTTGATTATTTTCAAATTACAACAGTTATTAAATATCAATCAAATTTCAATCATAATATTTTAAGTCTAAGAAATAATAATATTTTAAATCGGTATTCAAGCTCTAGAAGACCGACGCACAGTGGCTGATATGGTACTGTTACACAAAGTTATCCACAATACCATAGATAGTCCATACCTTGTCGAAAACTTACTTTTTTCCGTTCCTCCGCGATTAATTCGTAATTCACGCACGGTTGAAGTCTCTCGCGCCAATACTAACTACGGGAAAAATTCCATCGCCTATAGAGCTGATGTGCACGTACGACTCTCGTTTCTCCACCATCGACATTTTCAATCTCAACCAACCGACGTTCGTTAAGGAATTATTCAAATCAATTGCACCTAACGAGCTTGCTAATACCTATCGTACTTAGTATTATACTTTTCATGCAACATATCAGTAGCTACCACAAATATTTATAAATATCTAAAAATATTTATAATATATCTATAAATAAATTAAACATCGATAAATATATGTATCTATATATCTACTATACGACCTGTCTATACCATCGTCTAACTCCTTCTTCCTAATCACTTCCAATTCCCTACCTCTCCCATCGGTTTCTATATTAATTTTATATTTAATATAAACTATAATAAATTTTTAATTAAATATGCTGAAATTTGTTTAAAGCGATACTTTCGTAGGAAACGATAATCGGCGTAATGTTATTTTTCTACGATATATTTATGAACAAGTGGTTATAAAATCCATCAGTTATTTTCCTGTGAGTTTCTCACACTGCTGAAGGGTGGTTTTTGTGGACTGTAAATGTTATTTACCTTCGCGTTCTCTCGTTCTTCCTGGCCGCCGAGTAGTCTCCCGTATCTGGTTCACACTCTATTAGATGATCACACAGTGAAAGAGTTTATTTCAAAAAACCGTTTATTGTCACTCAATTTACTCGTGAGTTACAGTATACACTTAAATTTTGCGGGCGAGTACGTGACCAGCCAAGGGCTGCCGTATGTACAACTATTGTCCCGCCGCTTAAGGGTCGTTCATTCTCGACCTCGGTATTTTTGTGACTGTTCGATTTTCCAAAATCGTTCACTAGCCTCGCTAAAGCCCCGCCACTCTAACCCGTGATTGGTTAAAAGGCAATGGCGGCGGTTAAGAGACCGGCCCACTGAGGGTTAAGGGGTGTGGCTTAGCGAGAGTACATATTATTTAATCAGGCTTACATTTTTAACTTAAATTAATCTCACCTTCATTGAAGGTAATTTTCTATAATATGTATTACTACTACATTATCATTAGGTTTATAGCAAAAATAGTAGATTAAACATTAACAATACATCATATTTAGTACTTAAAATTACTTCGAATAGCTAGCAAAATTATAAGTATTTGATTTTATCCAAGCTTTCAGTCGAATAATTAATAGCCTCTTAATTACCTCAAACATTGCGATTATTTTGAGATTACCACATTTGTTTTAATATAAGAGGGTTGCGCGAGCGGCTTGCCGCGTTTACGATTTTTTGTTATCGGTCGACACCCTCGATATATCCACTGCGAGAAATGACAGGCTGATAATTAATTAGGGGTCTTCGGCCCTTAAAGACGGCGATATATTATTACCAGGACCTTTCATGGAATTTTGTCCTGCGTATTTAGTTAGGACTTCCTTGCGGATGATTTTAATATTTGAATGAGCCGTATTTCGTTTCAGTGTCTGTTATTTATGTCTGTTATGGGGTGGCTCGAGCGTGTGAAAGAGGAATATAAGCTTCTAAGAATCGATCTCTCGCGAACAGCCACCCATATTAGAGAATGCAAGTGATAATTCGTACATTTCCCCGCTCATGGCAACGTGCCAATAACTTATTTTACGAATTATTTACCTTAGATCTACGTTATTTATATCTATGGCTTATTCTATTCGGGCGGACAATTCTAATCTAACTAGTTTGCTTATTGACCTGCGATAAATTTTTCCGTCGACTTTTACATCGACTATCCTGACAACACCTGTTTTGTCAGGGTAGACTTCCGTTACTATAGCGCGAGGCCATCTTCCTCTTTCTAGAGAGGGATCCAATATTAACACCAGTTCCCCCACCCTTAGTGGAGGTTGTACCTCCTTCCATTTAGGTCGAGAGACTAGCATAGGTAGTACTTCTTTAGACCACCTATTCCAAAAAGCGTCAGCTAGAGCTTGGGTCTGTCTCCACTGTTTACGGTTACATAAATCTCCAATGGTAAATTTACCCATAGCGGTGCTGTTAGAGTGTCCTAACAAAAAGCTTTGCGGCGTAAGTGGCTCCTGGTCTCGACTGTCTATAGTGATGTGCGAGATAGGCCGCTGATTAAGGATTGACTCCACTTCAGCCAATAAGGTCTGCATCATTTCCACAGAAGGCACTCTTTCTTTGAATATGGCGTACAAAGCTCTTTTGGCTGACTTAACCATCGATTCCCAGCAGCCGCCATGATGGGGAGAAGCAGGTGGTATAAACCTCCAGTCAATCTGGTCGTTACTTAAACGTTCACGGATACGTTCATCGTCAATCTCTGAAACGACCTTCTTCAATTCGGCACTCGCACCTTTTAGATTAGATGCATTATCTGACATTATCACCCTTGGTTTGCCCCGCCGGGCTATGAATCTTCTTATCGCTTGTATTGTCGAATTAGTAGACAAATCAAATGCTAATTCAATGTGAACCGCTCGTGTGGTTAGACAAGAGAACAACACGCCATATCGTTTCTCCACTTTTCTTCGTATAGTCACCTGAACCGGCCCGAAGTAGTCTACGCCTACGGCGTTAAAACACCTCGTATGATGCTGCAAACGTGACATCGGGAGTTGTCCCATCAACGCTGTGACTGGTTTTGCCCTTCTCATTTTGCACAGCATACACTGGTATATAAATTTTTTGACCGTTTGACGGGGACTAATTAGCCAGAACCTCTGGCGTAGGCTGGCCAATGTCGTTTCAACCCCGGAATGAGCCATCTCCTCATGAGTTCTTACCACCAGTAGTTGTGTATAGCGATCCCGGCCGTCAAGTATTATGGGATACTTAGTGTCGTGTGGTATACCCGGCGCATTTGCGATGCGGCCGCCTACTCTTATTAAGCCCCGCTCGTCTAAGTACGCATTTAAACCTATCAAACGGCTATTCCTAGGTAAAGTCCCTTTCACTCGTATAAGTTCTATTTCTTTCTTAAAAGAACGACTCTGCGACTCCTTTAATGATATTATTTCAGCGCTGGCAATGTCTTGTCCGTTTAAAATGCAGTTATTTGTGGCACCTCTACATAGTTGAATAAACTTCCTAACGTAGGCCCCTACGCGCAATAATCTGCGATGTTGGGAGAATCTCGCGACATCTATTGTGCTCGTAGGTACAGCGTGTAGCGCAAATACCGCCAATGGTTTATACTCGAGGGATATCTTATCCTTTTCCCCGGGTTGATGGGGAACCTTTGCCGGCCATACCTCTGGTGGCTGTCTAAGGTATTCAGGACCATTCAGCCAACGGCTCTCGGGCGAGAGGTCAATTTTTGACGTCGCTCTCGTAGCTTCATCTGCAGGATTACTATTTCCGCTTAACCATCTCCACTCCTCCGGGGTAGTCAGTTCGTCCAATACTCCCAGACGGTTAGAGACAAATTGTTGGTGGTCGGAGCTACGTGAACGTATCCACCAAAGTACGTTCATCGAGTCGGTCCATAAAATCTTTTCATGAAATTTAATTTTGTACTCGCTAGTGATTTTTTTTGCTAGTTCGGCGCCTAATAGTGCTGCTGTCAGTTCTAAACGCGGTATTGTCATTTTTTTTAACGGCGCGACTCTGGTTTTACTTGCGATAAAGGATGTGGTCGGTTCTTCGCCTGGTCTGGCTATTCTCATATACGCGACAGCGCACATAGCCTCTTGAGACGCGTCACAATATATGTGTAATTGTCTATTTTCGGAGGGATTCTTTGTTACGCCGTGATAGCGTGAAATCCTTACGTCCTTCGCCGAGCGAAGGGCATTTATCCATTCACCCCAACCTTTGAAAATATCTTGTGTGACCTCCTCATCCCAGGCTACACCGCTGGTCCACACCTTTTGCATTAGAATTTTGGCTCGGATAGTTATTGGGCTTAATACCCCGAGTGGGTCATAAATTGACATTACTACCTTAAGAGCCTCTCGTTTCGTTGGCACTCTCTGGCCCGTTTTTAAGGCGTCATCGAGTTTTTCTAACCTAAAATTAAATGTAAGTTGGTCACTTTCTGGCAACCATTCTAACCCTAAAAGCCGTTGAGAGCTTATCTCTCCTTTCTCCAGAGCAATATTATGGGTAGCTTTCCTTTCTTCGGGTATTTCGTTCAAAACGCTTTGATAATTAGACGCCCAGCCCTTTAAGAAAAAATTCCCTTGTTGATGGATGTAAATTATGTTTTTTATCACGTTACGAGCTTCTTCTATTGAAGAAGACCCGAAAGCAAGGTCGTCCGTAAAGTGATGGTCTGTGATAGCCTCCACTGCTAGAGGGTACTGATTCTTGAAACGTTCAGCGTTTTTATTTCGGATATAGAGGGCTGATGTCGGGGATGACCGAGAACCGAATATTAAAGAGGACATTTTTAGGATACGAGGTTCTATATCGCGCCGATATCCCCGCCAAAGGAACAACTGACTATAGGTATCGTCCTCGATCACCTTAATACGCATGAACATGTCCCCAATATCGGCGGTAAAAGCCACCGGATGCTCGCGGAACCTAAAAAGTATACCTGTTATGCTTTGATTATAGTCTGGCCCCGTTATCAGTAAGCTATTTAGAGATACTCCCTTTACGCTAGCAGCAGCGTCATGCACGATCCTAAGCTTGTTTCCTTTGGCGGCGCTACAGACACCCAAGCGTGGTAAAAACCATATATCAGTTCGGCCGGCTAATTTGGAAGGGTCTACTTCTTCGGCGTAACCTTCTGCTAAGTACTTGTCCATTTTCTGACAATAAGCGTCTCCATAAGTCCGATCTCTGTCCATTTTTCTCTCGACGGCGTGAAGTCGAGCTAGCGCCATAGGTCGGCTATCAGGAAGAACGCGTCTGTCATCTCGCCAGAGCAACCCCGTGTGCCATACCCCGCCGTTTAACGAAGTAGTGGATTCCAATAATTTTTTAGACCTTACCGAGTCCGCAAGTTCTCGCTTTTTATTCGGCCAGTCTTGCTCTAATCTGAGGTTTTCCTCGAGTAATCTCTGAAGAGACGCGTCATTGCTACCGCTATCACTTAGGCAGAAGCTATGTAATGCGTCATTTTGCCTATCTACAGATACTCGTCCCACTGGAACCCAGCCCAGTAGTGTTTTTGACAACGATAATTCGTCATTAATGCGCCTTAATCCGCGTGAAACGATTAATTCCCAACAATTAGCCCCGATTAGTAGGCGCGGTTGGACATCTGATATTTTGTCGCCTTTCACCGCAGTCAAAGTGTCAAAATCAGAGGCGGCCGCCGATAAATTTTTTAATTTCGGAAGGTTTAACGCCGCAATACTATAAGCCTGCACGTCGAAAACCTTACGGCCCAATTCCCCCCTTATTTGAAACGAGACTGTTTCAGCCCCTTTAGAAGAAGTTTTCATACTTCCTATACCACATACCTCCATATTGGTGGGAGGCCCTCTAATATTCAGCTCTTGCGCGACTTCGCGGTCTATTATAGAGACCGTCGATCCGCTGTCTAAAAGCGCGTAAACTACCTTTCTCCCCTTTGGTCCTATTAACGTTATCGGTAAAACTTGCAAGAGGACTCTGTTGTTGGCTACTGTATGCGCGACAATAGCCCCGGTCTGTGTTTCACCTTCGGCTGTTGCCGTAATTATCTCGGTTCCGCCGAGCGCCGCGTCCGCGGCAGTAAGTAAGAAATGATACTTAAATCGAGGAAACCTTTTATAGGCTGGGCAGTTTTTCCTGCCGTGCGAAGGTGCAAGGCATTTAAAGCATCGCTTAAGTGATTTTACGACTTCCCAGCGAGAGTCTAGGGAAAGTTTTTTAAACCTTTCGCATTTGCTGAGAAAATGATCGCCGGTACAATTTGGGCATTTCATACGAGACTGCTCAGTCATGTTAAGAACGTAATTTTTATGATTTTGCTGTTTATACTTTTTATCGCGCGCTACTACTTGATTTTTTCTACCGCTGTCTAATGGACCTATTCCCGCATCTTGCGAGTCTATCGCTAGTGTTTCTAGCCAAGATGCGAAGCGTATGATAACCGGTTCGTCTGGTTTACCCTTTCCTTTATCTCCTAGCCACAATGTTAATAAGTTTTTTGGCAACTTCGCTACAAGAGAACCTAAAAGTTCTGGGTTTCATAGGTGCTCAATCCTATTTACTGATTTTACTGTGGCCACCAGATTCTTAACTTGGCAAGCAAATTGCAACAATTCCTCTGCTTCTATAAATTCAGAGAGGTCCCTGGTTTTACGTAAATCAGCTAGTGTGCGCTGAATAATTACATTTGGATTTCCAAATAACGTCTCTAATGTTTTCATTATTTCGCCAACGTTCGCAGGGGATAAAAGTAACCCTGAAACGCAATCTCTTGCTCGTCCGCGTATCGCGGATTGCAAGCGAAGTAAGTTTTGTTGTCATTCAGACCTATAACTTCGGTGGACTGGTTAACCCCTCTCCTCGCGGAATAAAATTCAGCCGTCCCATTCGCGCGCGACCTTTTCGCGCGCAAAATCGACGACCTTGATAAAAACGACCATAACTTGTAAACCACTATACAGATCATAAAAAGAAGAACTGTAAAATGATCGCATTGAAATTTGACATATAAAACATTATAACCTTATCTCGTAAATCAATTAAGATAATAATGGCGACAAATTACAAATTTGGCGAAGTGAAAAAACTCGCCTATTTATCATTTCGATGTTTTTATCACAAAATACGAAAGTCTATGCGGAAATTGTATTTACAGTTATGTTCTTTATTAAATGCTTTAAAAACCATTATTTTGTTTTACTTCTTTGCATACAAAAATATTTAGTTTTTCAGTCATAATAACCAAGAAAAATTTGATGTCTCCTCGTAAAAATTTTTTTTTTAAATTTTGTATTTCTGACTACTTAGGGACTTTATTTATATGAAATTCTTTCATAATAACTTTTCCACTACACTACACTTCTTATAAAATCATACCAGTTCTTTCAGCTTTGTCTGATATTACAGAAAAATCCAAACTTTTGCGAGTTGGTGACGAAAATTTGGCATTAATTTTGACAGGTCATAATACAAAAGTGGATAAAGTTTTTCAAATATATTGTGTTATTATGTGCTTATTATATGTCTAATAACTAATTATTATACTCTAAAGAGTCACATTTCATAGAAAAACTATAGGAAATCACACTCAAAATATGGTAATTCTTCTATACTAATTACGTAAACAAATAGGTATGCGCACCCCGCGATTTCGCGAATATCGATAAAATTAGGCAGCGCGCCTGTCTATGCAATATCGCCGCGGTGCAATCTCATTTGTTTAGGCAAATTCGGAGTGTGATTTTCTAGTTTCTTCTATGAAATGTGACTGGAGTATAATAATTAGTTATTGGACATCTAATAAGCGTCAAGTTTTCAATACATTCGAAAAAATTCTAACCACTTTTGTATGCCTTTGCAATTATTATGAAATCAGACTATCGCGGTTGCTTCACATTATAGCTTTATAAACGAATTTACCGCGTGAAGTGTGTAGCACCCGACGTTTCGGCGACGTTGCCCAGGGTAGACTGGACAGCGGCGGCTGCAACGTCGCCGAAACGTTGGTGTCCAAACTTTACGTGGTAAATTCGTTTTTTAACCACATTTGTATCATGCCTTTGCAATTATTATGAAAAAGATTATCGCGGTTGTTTGACATTATAAATAGCTTTATAAACGAATTTACCGCGTGAAATTTGTGGCACCCGACGTTTCGGCGACGTTGCAGCCGCCGTTGTCCAGGGTAGACTGGACAGCGGCCGCTGCAACATCGCCGAAACGTCGGGTGCTACAAACATCACGCGGTAAATTCGTTTATAAAGCTATTTATAATGTCAAACAAACGCGTTAAGTTTTTGATTTCATAATAATGGCAAAGGCATTATACAAAGTGGTTAAAAAACGAATTTACCGCGTGAAGTTTGTAGCACCCGACGTTTCGGCGACGTTGCAGCAGCCGTTGTCCCGAGTAGACTGGACAGCGGCCGCTGCAACATCGCCGAAACGTCGGGTGCTACAAACTTCACGCGGTATATTCGTTTTTTAACAACTTTTGTATAATAATTATTATTTTCTAGAAGAAAACTCAAGAAACCATTTTTTTTTTATTTCAAAGTTCAAAGTTCAAAGTTTATTTATTCCAAAAAACCCGGTAAGGGTATAGAACTTACAATTAATAAATACATTTTTTATAATATTCATATTTTAAACATATCATATATCTGGCAAAAATAAAATTAAATCAAGTTAGAAATCTGAAAGTCAATAAACTATACAAAATCAACCATTACATTGTCTAAATATTAAAAATATCATTTAGAAATATCAAAAATAGAATAAATTTCCAGTACAAAATTTTACAGTAACAGTCATTTGATAAAAATAAAACAAACATGTCATAAAAATAAACAAAACAATTGTACCAACTAAAATAAAAACTTTCATCAGTTGGTATATTAGGTATACAATTATTCGTTTCTTTATATACAAAAGAAACATAGAAAAATATAAGAGATTGGATTTTATCATTTATTTTTTATGCGACTTATGCTTTATTTTTTTTTTATTGGTACTAAATATCCAGTACAAAATAGTACATGCACGTTTAAAAATTGCCACATTTGATAAAAATTTATAATGTATCACAAAAAAAAGTGCATAACACACATCACGTTACATCGTTGAAATATAATGATACATATAATCGAGTAATGGAGTTTCATCAAAATTCCTTGTAATTCAACAAAATTTCGAGTGAAACGTCGTTATTCTATATGAAACAGTAATAACAAAACGCCGCCCGTCGCTCTCCGCCGCGCGCCGCGCGCCGGCTACTCGCCCCGCCGCCGCTAGAGGTCGTCTGAAAATTAAAACAATATTATTAGTTCTCACGTCCTGTCTAAATTTCAATTCAATTTCAAAAACCTAATTCTGTTGTAGTGATCAAAAATTCCCCGACCACAAATTTCCGTTTCTTTATTCCATCATAACTTCTAAACGCTTAAGACCAATTTAAAAATCTGCGGTATTACTAGAATCGTTATGTCATCCCGAGTGTCATAGGGTACCTCAATCTAAAAATATTAAGTAAGTAGTTGTCTAAATGTCCAAATATCAATAGGTTAAAATAAATACATCGACGGTGGAAAGGAAAAATTTACTAAACGACAATTTGGGCGATATTGAGTTATATATATCACTAGAATCATAAAAAAATCCTGCGTCGATTAGTCCCACTCTCAAACTGCTGGGGTATTTTTTGTTGTCGCTTGGTATTTTATATTTTGTTGATTATTTACAGTTTTCGGCAACCAAGCGACAAAAAATTTGGTCAGTTCTTTATAATGATCAAAAAAGTCACCTGTCGGTTGACTGGAAGATATTGAGTTGGTTGACTGGAAGATATTGGGTTGGTTGACTGGAAGATATTGTGTTGGTTGACTGGAAGATATTGTAATGTAGCAATAAGTCCGCCATTGTACCTTTTTTTTATTGTGCAATAAAGAGATTTTCATTAATTCATTTATTCATCTTAGCAATCTTTATGTTAGTTTAGATTTGAAGAATACATTATATTACATTTTCGTTGTGTACAATTGACGGCTAAAAACCGCTGCTCTTGGACGTGTCAAAATAATTGTTCACCTGCGATGCGAGTTTACCTACAATTGATCTTTTGGCCCGAGCTAAACGAAAGCGTTCGCTACCGGAAAGCTGCATAGTTGGACGGTGTCGACTACAACGGGCGAACCCGTCACCCCAGGCTGGTATAACGATATGTGATCGTTCTTTCAGCCGCGGGATGAGCGTAGAAGACGCACCGGGCAGTTGACTCAGCGGGCAGACCAAGCGCCTCCGCTATCAGTTACTGCCAAATTTTTTCCTGGTATCAAACTATCTCCTGGTATCGGGTAGCCGAATGATCAAATAGAGTCGTCAACTACAACGGGCGAGCCCGTCACCTCAGGAAGTTTTAACGTATAGTCATTCTATCTCCCGTGAAGTGAGCGCAGAAGACTTGGACAAAACAGTCCACCGTCGTCGTCCGATCGGGTAGCCGATGGTCGCTTCAAGAGCAGTCGCCGTAAGGTCAAAATAAAATTCAAAATTAAATTAATAAGTACTGACCTTATGAAGCTCGGCGACGAAAGCGAGACGGGGGCCGCATAGACGTGGAACGGCAAGCGCGCAACATATCTGAAAAATAAAACAAGATCGTTGATAATCTGACCAACCTTAGAAGAATAGTCCGGTCTCTCCGCTGTTGACCGTTGAGGGAGTTAATGGGCCCTAGCTGAGGTGGCCACGAAGACCCATTCTGTTCAGGGTTGGTCACACTCACGGGTCGACACCTATCCGACGGGGCCTCCACCGACTTAGGTTGGTGCGCGAGGACGGCTCCGCAAATAGATTATGAATGCGAGCACCATTATAATTGTGCGGGACAAAAGAGACAAACCTTCGCTAGCATGCTAGGATTATCAACTCTTCCCCTAATCAGCTTGAATTCCCCTAACTTATGGTCAGTTTCCCCTAGGAATCAAACTTCTGGCGCGTCTGGAAGGTCTGCGCACCGTGCGGCATAAGCCAATCGACTGTGCACTCTGACTAACAACTTGGGTTGTCGACTACAACGGGCGAACCCGTAACCCCAGGCTGGTATAACGATATGTGATCGTTCTTTCAGCCGCGGGATGAGCATAGAAGACGCACCGGGCAGTTGACTCAGCGGGCAGACCAAGCGCCTCCTATCAGTTACTGCCAAATTTTTTCTCTGGTATCAAACTATCTCCTGGTATCGGGTAGCCGAATGATCAAATAGAGTCGTCAACTACAACGTGCGAGCCCGTCACCTCAGGAAGTTTTAACGTATAGTCATTCTATCTCCCGTGAAGTGAGCGCAGAAGACTTGGACAAAACAGTCCACCGTCGTCGTCCGATCGGGTAGCCGATGGTCGTTTCAAGAGCAGTCGCCGTAAGGTCAAAATAAAATTCAAAATTAAATTAATAAGTACTGACCTTATGAAGCTCGGCGACGAAAGCGAGACGGGGGCCGCATAGACGTGGAACGGCAAGCGCGCAACATATCTGAAAAATAAAACAAGATCGTTGATAATCTGACCAACCTTAGAAGAATAGTCCGGTCTCTCCGCTGTTGACCGTTGAGGGAGTTAATGGGCCCTAGCTGAGGTGGCCACGAAGACCCATTCTGTTCAGGGTTGGTCACACTCACGGGTCGACACCTATCCGACGGGGCCTCCACCGACTTAGGTTGGTGCGCGAGGACGGCTCCGCAAATAGATTATGAATGCGAGCACCATTATAATTGTGCGGGACAAAAGAGACAAACCTTCGCTAGCATGCTAGGATTATCAACTCTTCCCCTAATCAGCTTGAATTCCCCTAACTTATGGTCAGTTTCCCCTAGGAATCAAACTTCTGGCGCGTCTGGACGGTGGACGGTCTGCGCACCGTGCGGCATAAGCCAATCGACTGTGCACTCTGACTAACAACTTGGGTTGTCGACTACAACGGGCGAACCCGTAACCCCAGGCTGGTATAACGATATGTGATCGTTCTTTCAGCCGCGGGATGAGCGTAGAAGACGCACCGGGCAGTTGACTCAGCGGGCAGACCAAGCGCCTCCGCTATCAGTTACTGCCAATTTTTTTCCTGGTATCAAACTATCTCCTGGTATCGGGTAGCCGAATGATCAAATAGAGTCGTCAACTACAACGTGCGAGCCCGTCACCTCAGGAAGTTTTAACGTATAGTCATTCTATCTCCCGTGAAGTGAGCGCAGAAGACTTGGACAAAACAGTCCACCGTCGTCGTCCGATCGGGTAGCCGATGGTCGTTTCAAGAGCAGTCGCCGTAAGGTCAAAATAAAATTCAAAATTAAATTAATAAGTACTGACCTTATGAAGCTCGGCGACGAAAGCGAGACGGGGCCGCATAGACGTGGAACGGCAAGCGCGCAACATATCTGAAAAATAATACAAGATCGTTGATAATCTGACCAACCTTAGAAGAATAGTCCGGTCTCTCCGCTGTTGACCGTTGAGGGAGTTAATGGGCCCTAGCTGAGGTGGCCACGAAGACCCATTCTGTTCAGGGTTGGTCACACTCACGGGTCGACACCTATCCGACGGGGCCTCCACCGACTTAGGTTGGTGCGTCAGTTTCCCATAGGAATCAAAATCAGACTGTGCACTCTGACTAACAACTTGGGTTGTCGACTACAACGGGCGAACCCGTCACCCCAGGCTGGTATAACGATCTTACACCGCATGGTGAGACACAGCCTAGATTTCCTCAGTAAATAAGCCCAAATTGAAAAAAAGTTGTATGTTATTTTAAGCTCCGTTTTAGTTTCCCTATAAAATCCGATATTCAAATAACCAAATTTCTCAAAAATAAAAATATCGAAAATAAAAAAAAAAAACGTATTTTTTTGTTGTTTTGTATCGATAGAAATCCAAGCCTTCTCTAAACATATTGAGAAATTTCGGTTTTTGCCGCCAATATATGAACTCTGAAAACGTGGTCAGTTTGTAAACGACGTGTAAATATCAAAATACATCTAATTCCTTGAGTATATACCTCCTAAATTGAATAATAACGATTTTATAAGCGAAATAAACCAATATTATCACTACACTCACGATATTTCGTTCGTTTCGAAAACAAAATTTGATACACGGCCATTGATCGTGTTGCGCCATTTCACAAATTTACTAAAAACTACGTGAAAAAAAGGAAATGGCCTTCTCCAATCGGTAATTATCATTCCTACACAATTTTAGAATGCATATAACTCACTTTTACGGGTAAAATCCAACTAAAAACACTTACAATTGTAATTTTAGTTACGAGCCGCGCGTCGCTCGTTCGATCGAAATGTCTCACTGTCGAAGCGGAATTTTCCACGAGTTGGCAGAGTTGCCATGTATCGTACAGATTTTATCGCATGATTCTATCGTATACAGTAATGGTAACGAATCATTGGCTATTTTCTGGCATCAAACGATAAAATATAGAAGCGCGTTCTATTTTTTAATGGATTTTTTACCAAACGGCGACTGTGGCCTCCATCATGATGGGGTTATTGGGACGCCTCACATTTCAACGTATTAAAGTTTATATCCCTAATGGGACGCCTCACATTTGACGGGTTAAAAATCGATTTAAAGGCTAAAAACTGAAGTGGATCTCCACTAAAGGGTGGAAGTTCTTTGTTATATTGCGGCTTCGAGGAGGCTATTGAAATTACTCGACATACCTGGCTTATTAATTTTTTGCTCGCGCTGTCATCGGACCCGTCTCCTGTGCTGGAGCCAGCGGCCGCGGCGGCGTCTGTGGCCGCCGCGTCCGCTTCGGTCGCGATTTCGCCGCCCGCTGCGCGATGCGCTGCTCCGTGAGGTGCCGCCGCGCCCGCCTCGAGCCGCATCCCCACGTGCGCCGCGCGATGTGTTGCTCCGTGAGGTGCCACCGCGCCCGCCTCGAGCCGCATCCCCTCGTGTGCCGCGCGATGTGTTGCCCCGTGAGGTGCCGCCGCGCCCGCCTCGAGCCGCATCCCCCCGTGCGCCGCGCGACGTGTTGACCCGTGAGCTGCAGCCGCGCCCGCCTCGTGCTGCATCGCCTCGTCCGATTCTTCTTCTCTCCTGCCGCGGTATCGCTCTTCATTTCGTGGTTTTATTTGGTCGGGTTCACTATATGAAGTCAGCGGTGCTTGCGTCTCTGCCCACAGCGTAGTACGACCTGCTGTTTCTTCAAGATCGGCGTAACTTCTTGTCTCCCATTCTCCGCTTTTTTCTGAGTCGTAAGCTTCGGAAACTACGTCTAACACTCTAAGTGCGTGCTGACGGTCTGCTTCTAGCATCTGCAATTCATCTTCTAAATCTGCATGTTGCACTTGAATCGCAGCCGCCGCCCCTGCCGCCTCCGATCTGCGTTTTGCCGTCGCTATCTCTTCGGTCGCACGGAGTTGTTCCCTTTGCGTTATCGCCTCTGATTCCAATTTTTTCTTTTCCGCGGCTACCTTTGCTTGTTCTCTGGTGACCCGCCTCAGCTGTTCTGATGCTTTTTTCACTTCCTGAACTCTTTCACTCCTCCTGCTGCTTTGTGACCAGGTCCGCCTCGATACGTTCGATTTTTCTGCGGTCGACTCCATCGTACAATTTATTTTTCAAGGTTCTTTTCTTTATTTTTCATCCGGCTCGAAGGACCACTTATGGTTATAAAATCCATCAGTTATTTTCCTGTGAGTTTCTCACACTGCTGAAGGGTGGTTTTTGTGGACTGTAAATGTTATTTACCTTCGCGTTCTCTCGTTCTTCCTGGCCGCCGAGTAGTCTCCCGTATCTGGTTCACACTCTATTAGATGATCACACAGTGAAAGAGTTTATTTCAAAAAACCGTTTATTGTCACTCAATTTACTCGTGAATTACAGTATACACTTAAATTTTGCGCGCGAGTACGTGACCAGCCAAGGGCTGCCGTATGTACAACTATTGTCCCGCCGCTTAAGGGTCGTTCATTCTCGACCTCGGTATTTTTGTGACTGTTCGATTTTCCAAAATCGTTCACTAGCCTCGCTAAAGCCCCGCCACTCTAACCCGTGATTGGTTAAAAGGCAATGGCGGCGGTTAAGAGACCGGCCCACTGAGGGTTAAGGGGTGTGGCTTAGCGATAGTACATATTATTTAATCAGGCTTACATTTTTAACTTAAATTAATCTCACCTTCATTGAAGGTAATTTTCTATAATATGTATTACTACTACATTATCATTAGGTTTATAGCAAAAATAGTAGATTAAACATTAACAATACATCATATTTAGTACTTAAAATTACTTCGAATAGCTAGCAAAATTATAAGTATTTGATTTTATCCAAGCTTTCAGTCGAATAATTAATAGCCTCCTAATTACCTCAAACATTGCGATTATTTTGAGATTACCACATTTGTTTTAATATAAGAGGGTTGCGCGAGCGGCTTGCCGCGTTTACGATTTTTTGTTATCGGTCGACACCCTCGAAATATCCACTGCGAGAAATGACAGGCTGATAATTAATTAGGGGTCTTCGGCCCTTAAAGACGGCGATATATTATTACCAGGACCTTTCATGGAATTTTGTCCTGCGTATTTAGTTAGGACTTCCTTGCGGATGATTTTAATATTTGAATGAGCCGTATTTTGTTTCAGTGTCTGTTATTTATGTCTGTTATGGGGTGGCTCGAGCGTGTGAAAGAGGAATATAAGCTTCTAAGAATCGATCTCTCGCGAACAGCCACCCATATTAGAGAATGCAAGTGATAATTCGTACAACAAGTATGTATATTATATGCGCTGAATGTTTCCCAAAATAAAAATAAAATAAAAATATATATTTTTTTTAAATAACATTTAAAATAATCCAAGTGTGTAAAAATAATAATAAAATAGTCAAAAAATAAAAAAAGTAAAATAAATAAAAAAATATATAAACAGTGTCAATAAAATGATTAGCAATTCAAAAACTATAAAATATTTCGATTTGCAAAGATACACGTAATAACATCTCCATCAAATACACGTTGAACACAAACTTTAAAGGCTTTGAATTATTTTTTAGCCCAATGTAAAAGTTTTTTCGTATTTGATTTTATTTACTTGTTTTAATTTATGTGTTTTAATCCTGTTTTAATTAAATAGTTTGTTCAATTTTTCTGTTTAATCAATAAGGGATATGTAGTTTATACAGTTTGGAGTTGTCAGCTACTATGGATGGACCCGTCCCCCCAGGAGGGTATAACGATATATAATTTAACAGTGGGGTAAACGTAGATACTTGTGGACAAGACATTCCCGTGAGGCAACAATCCTGTGAGAGTCCAATGCCTAACCGCGAGACGCTAGGAAGTGAATACAGCGGGCGGCCTCTCACTTATTACCGGAGTATAATTCGCTTACGGCTTTCTACCTTCGCGGCAATTCAGTTCGAATCTATCACGGACCGTGGCGGGATCGGGTTACCAAAGCATTGTTTCCAGAGTAGCTGAAATTGGGTCAACAACCAGCCCAGCAGCTTAGGAAACGTATAACAGCACTTCAAGATCCCACACCTATGTACACGACACATTCGAGGCTGTGTCACGGAGTCCTTTCCATTCCCTCTTCTAAGATTCTACAGGATTGGAATTGAACCGTGAGTTGAACCGACTCAAAATTACAAATAGGTTATCAAGCCCTAGCTCGACGAAACCGCTAGATACACTTGTAGTCTGTACACTTACAGTTGTCAACTACAACGGGCGACCCGTCACCCACAATTTCAACGATATTTAATCGTTCTGTCTCCCGTGAGGTGAGCGTGGAAGACTTACAGAGAGACGATGCAGTCCCCTGTCTAGTTCTGGGGAGTTAATGGGCCCTTGCTGAGTTGGCCACGAAGACCCATTCTGTTCAGGGTTGGTCACACTCACGGGTCAACACCTATCCGACGGCCTCCACGCATGAAGTGCGAGCCAGAGTTTCCCCTGGGAATCAACCTTCTGGCGCTCCTGGACGGTCTGCGCACCGTGCGGCGTAAGCCAATCGACTGTGCACTGTGACTAACAGTCGGGGGAGTCTGGAAGCAGTGCTGTTTCCTATAGAGCGGGAGTGGTTGCGGACCTTACGGCGACTGCTCTTGAAATGACCATCGGCTAACCGATCCTGGGTGAACAGCCGGGCAAAGGACGCTGTGGTCTGCGATAGATTCGGTAAACACCGTTTCACCGCTTCGTAAGGGAGAGGACCGCGCAAGTGAACTCGTAACCTCGAACTCGTAACCAATCGAGAGACCGGAGTAATCTGGTCACAATTGGAAGTAAGGGCGTGAGTGTAAGCCTGCTGGGTAGCACTCCTGGTTATCTCGCGGTTAAGGCGTTGGCCTCTTACGGGCTTGTGGCGTAACTAAACGGTGGGCTGTTTTGTTCTCAAGTCTTCTGCGCTCACTCCAGGGAGATAGAACGACTAATCGTTAAAACTTCCTGAGGTGACGGGTTCGCCCGCTGTATTCGATAACCCTAGTTAGTTCACTGTCTAGTTAGGCCCCTCGCCAGCAAGAGCCAACGCCTTACCGCGAGAATCAGTTTCGGCCAGATTTATCCGGCTCCCGACTGGTTTAGTAATTCGAGGTCGCGTATGCGATCCTCTCCCTTACGTAGCGGTGATTTAATGTCTACCGAATATATCGCGGACGTCCTTTGCCCGGCTGTTCAGCCGAGTCCTCGTTTCAAGAGCGGTTGCCGATAGGTTAACAACTAACTCCGCTTTATAGGAAACAAAGCCGTTTACAAACTCCCCCGGATATTCATCGGAATGCAAAGTCGATTGGCTGACGCCGCGCGGTGCGCAAACCGTCCACGAGCACCCAAAGGATGATTCCCAGGGGTACTGTCACGCAACGCAGAGAGTTACCCGGGCTCGCACTTCTTCGTGGAGGTTACCGGAGGTGACCTGTGAGTTGTACCGACCCTAACACATGGGTCATAAAGGTCCGACTGGGCCCATTAGCTCCCAAAGTAGTTTGTACAATCCTTTCTCAATATGACTAAGTTATAAATATTGCCACAGCCCTATTTGTGCCGTGACTGGACGACATTTAACATTAATTAGCACGGCTAACCTTTAGAAATAATCGATTTTGCTCTTTTTAGGGGTAGAATGTTGAAAAAATACTGTTTGAAAATATTATCGCCGCTTACCGATAGGTAATGTCACGCGAGCACGCAAATATTGGGCTCAAACGGGGGCCGGAATTGTGGGCTGGCACGCGACGCAGTATTTTGACGTAAATTGTTACATGTGCCCAAATATTTCTCCTGACAGTAACTGTGAATACAACCCTGACCGATTTAACGCCAGCTCTAATACGTTAAAATGAGGCAATTGTCGCTTTGATATGATTATTATACCAAATGTGGCGAGAGAAGTGTTTATTTAAGCTACGATGTAGCCACACAGTATCATTATGATAATGGTTTTTTAAAGGGAACCTCGATGTTTAAAGCCCTGTTGAGGCCAAGATTAAAACTTATTTGAATTTGTAATTTACAGTAATCTTCAATTAAGTGTACAACGTCCTAAATTAAAATGTGACAGACAAAAAAAATCCAAAAGGTAAAAACTGATAACATCATATGCCATAAATTGCTTACAATCATCTTTTTTTGATGTCACCTTACTAGGCTATATCCTGCTCTACAGCGGACTTTTAAATTTTGATAAATATGTGTATAACCTATATTTATTTATTTTTATTTATTTATAGTAATTTACAGCGGTTTGCAACAAGCGTAACACTAAGCTTAGGTAACATGTAATAACATTGAATAAAATTTAGCCTTAAAAATAAAAAACTCACAGGAAGTTGTGTCACGCTTATACCGAAGATCGGTCCCATGCCGCCCAACTAAGTAAAAACTTGTTCTAGGACAAACATTATAAGTTTAAACATATACAAGTTTAAAAAAGAGAACATGTTCAAAATAACTGACCACCCTAGAACGGGCTAGTCCCAGTTGGGTGACAGAAACAAATAAGCAAAAGGTTAAGGTTTTGCCATTCGGTTCCTGTTATTTTTGTAAGCTAATCAATGTTTTATAGTAATTAATTCTTAAATAAATAAATAAATAAATAAGAAAACATAGTTTTTAAAAAATGCGAAAATAAAAAAAACATTGAAATAAATAAAAATATATATATAAAAATAAAATGTATAAATATATAATTATAACAAAATAAAATATTGAAATAAATAGATAATTAAATACACTTAACCATCGGTTAATAATAATCTATATAGTCATAACCTAAATTATAAATAATATATACGAACTAATTAACAAAAAAACATAATGCATTTGAAAGAATGTATACACTAATAGTTTTTATTAATCTTTATCAGCTGGACAATTAAAGTAAATCAAAGTAAGATAGATTATTGTCATTATCATCAGCCGGTAGACGTCCACTGATGAACATAGGCCTCCTTATAGAATAACACGATGATCAATCTTGAGCCGCCGCCATCCACCTACTTCCGCAGCAATGTCATTGGTCCATTATTGTGGTAGGCCGTCCTACACGGCGTCTGCCAGCTCGTGGTTGCCACGAATGAACTTTTTTCCCCAACGGTAGTCGGTTCTGTGAGCTAATATGGCCTGCCTATTGCCATTTAAAGTTGCTATTTGAACGTACTATGTCAGTGACCTTGTTTCTTCAGAGGATTTTCTTAATTCGGATCCTATTACGAAGTGAAACTTAAAGCATAGCTCTCTCCGTGGATCGTTGCGCGACTTTGAGCTTGTGTTAGAGGCCAGTAGTTAGCGACGACGTCTTAGTGCCGTATGCCACCACTGGAAACCCCCATTTGTTCTGCGAGCTATTTTTCTTCCATTGCCATTTCAAGTTGCTCAGTTTACGAGCTATGCCAGTGGCTTTGGTTGTTGTGCGGATTTTTTCGATTCGGATCTTATCACGCAGTGAATCTCCAAGCATATCTCTCTCCATAGCTCGTTGCGCGACTTTGAATTTGTGTATAACGCTAATAGTTAGCGACCACGTCTCAGTGACATGTAACTTTTATAGACTTTCGTCTTGAGACTCTTCGGTATTTGTAGGGGAGGATTTTATCAAAGATAAATCTATCATAATTTGACAACATTTTTTTATGAGCTTCACCATTCTATCATGGATTTTACGATTCATGGAATGCGTGTCATCAATATGTTAAAATCGGTAATATTTTCTTTAATATTATAATTCTAACGTTTCTAATCGATCAACTATTTCTCCCGCCTATGACGTCACCAGGCGGCGCAATAACTGACCACAGGTCTTTTGATATAAGGCCCTTAGATTTTTCTTGTGAAGTTACATTACATCCCTCCACAAGAACTCCACAAGAAACTGCTACATTAAATCAACTCCTACATTACACCACAGTAACTCCTACATTACATCCCTACAAATCGACCGAAAACTATTGACGCCTAAAAGGCCATCATGACCCACGTCATTAATGAAATCGTTCCCATTTATACGATTGAGTCACATACATTGGAACTCCAGAATAAGCTAAACAACGTAGCACTGGCGGCACTTTGCCCAATATCACATACCATAATTAATGCTATGGATTGACTTTCCATATAAAAAGTAATATAGATGTCGGTGTTACAAACTGTTCTATTTTAGTTCTAATCATTCCGTGCATCTTGGGTGATGATGACCTTCTTTATGTTACCTTGTTCTTTACGTCTTGACTCCCCGTTCCATCCCAACTCCCATTCGGTAGCCTCCTCTAAGAAGGACTTAACCTAGAAGGGCCGGTGTGAACTCTGCCTGGACTATGATAGTGGTTTTGGTTCTTGTGCGGATTTCCTCGTTTCGGATCTAATCACGCAGTGAAATCAAATGAATAGCTCTCTCCATGACTCGTTGCGCGACTTTGAGCTGGTGTTAGAGACCAATAATTAGCGACCACGTCTCAGGGTCGTATGCCATCAATGGAAACACGCACTAATTATAGACTTTCGTATGGTATTTATAGGGAAGGGGGGGGGGATCAAATATATATGTGTTAGCTTGATAATATACATCTGATATATTTGATAGCTTAGACATATCTGATATATATATATATATATATATATATATATATATATATATATATATATATATATATATATATATATATATATATATATATATATATATATATATATATATATATATATATATATATATATATATATATATATATATATATATATATATATATATATATATATATATATATATATATATATATTTATTTATTTATTTATTTATTTATTTTATTTATTTATTTCTTACAACTTGGTATAGAGTTAACAGTGAGATCGTACAGATATGATTTGTAATTATTTATATATGTAATAAGAAAATGAATACATCCCATACGATCATTCTATACGAATGCCCAACTAGACCGAACAGCCTGTATTTGGGCATACGAAATATATAGCCTTTGTTTTTTTAGTAGTACTGACGTTTGAGTAGTACTGACTAATAGACTACTTTCAATACTAACACCAAGATAATGAATAAAGAAATAAAATATAAGAAAATAACTGAAAAAAAGAAAATTAAAAAATAAAATGGCATAAAATAGTAAACATATTAATACAAATATATATGATAAAGGGTTAGTAACATACATATATACACATATACACATACAAACATATATACATACATATATAATAATACACACACACACATGTTTTAAATTATTGTATGAAGCAATTCATTTTCAGTCTTTGTACGACCTACTTCGTAAAGGAGCCATTTTTTTACTTTTATCTTAAATTGGTGTATATTTTGAACATTTTTACTGACTCTTCTAAAGTATTTTAGGTTAATTTTTGGGGCGATGAAATACAACTGTCTTTGGGCAAAGGTTGTATGTACGTGAGCAATTACATAGTTCGTCCCTTCAGCCATTCTAGTTGGTCTTTGCTGCTGGCTTCGGGAACGTTTCTCTAAGGTCTTGTAAAAATGTATTAGGCATTGTTTCACGAACAACTGACGAATATCCAAAACACTTGCTTCGCTGAACAGCAGGTCAGAGTCATGGCGGGGATGTTTTCTGTAAGTAACCCTCAATAATAATTTCTGGGCTTTAACCAGTGGTTCAAGTACTTGTTTCGTACAGGCCCCCCATGCACTGATACCGTGCATCCATAAGCTTTGGCAAAGCGCCGTGTACACAATTTTTAACGTCGGTTTTGCCAGAATATTACGTAGCTCACGAAAGACGTATACTAACTTTCGAGTGCGTGATGTAAGTTCATTTAGTTGGTTCTTCCAGGTTAACTTGGAATCAATGGTCAAACCAAGATACCTAATCTCGCCTTCTTTATGAACGATCGGGCAGGCGCAGTTGGGTGGCTTAGGGCAGTTGATAGAGTGAACCTTCAGTTGGAATTCGCTTGTTGTAACGTCTGATCGCAATCCAAATGAGACCATTTTAGTCTTTAAAGCATTCAGCGTCAGCACGTGTCTATCTAGCCAACCTTTCACAATGTCTAGATTCATCTATATATATATATATATATATATATGTATATATGTATATATGTATATATATATATATATTATATATACATATATATATATATATATATATATATATATATATATATATATATATATATATATATATATATATATATATATATATATATATATATATATATATATATATATATATATATATATATATATATATATATATACATATATATATATATATATATATATATATATATATATATATATATATATATATATATATATATATATATATATATATATATATATATATACTATATATATATATATATATATATATATATATATATATATATATATATATATATATATATATATATAATATATATATATATATATATATATATATATATATATATATATATATATATATATATATATATATACATATACATATATATATATATATATATATATATATATATATATATATATATATATATATATATATATATATATATATATATATATATATATATATATATATATATATATATATATATATATATATATATATATATATATATATAATAGCAATATTTATTGACTTTCACCATTCTATCATGGATTTCCCGATTCATGGAATGCGTGTCAACAAAAGGTGAAAATCGGTAATATTTTGTTTAATATTCTAACGTTTAAAATCGATAAACTATTTCTTTCACCTATTATCCCACCAGGCGGAGCATTAACTTAGTTTTCTTCTTGTGGAGTTACATTAAATCCCTTGTGTATACAAATCAACCGATAACTATTAACGCCTGAAAACACCGACATTTGAATAAGCGAAGCTTAAAGTGACACCTTTGCCCTATATCAGGTTCCATAATTTATGCTATTGATTGACCCCTTAAATATAAAAAAATAAAGAATATAAATAAAATATAAGCTTAACATCTAGATAATAGTCTTAGGAAACTACGTTTCCAAGATCCGCCCAAAATACTGTAATCCGCCTAAACTCCTGTAACGCTTTGCACTATTGCGCCCCCCAGGACTGGCCTCAAGTGATTCTTTTATTAAAATTACCTTTTCGAGGAGGCTCCCAAATAGGAGCTGAAACATGAATTGGACCAGCCGGAGATCAATCTGGATTTCGGGGAGTTAGCCTACTAGTTGTACAAATGAAACAGCCCATAACAACTCGACTGATGGAACATATCAAAGCTTTTAAAAACGGTCAGCAAGAAAAATCGGCGATCTGCGAACATATATTACATAGCAGAACTAACCATTGGGTGAAGTTTCCAAATCCTCTTTTAATATCCAAAGAACAATTTTTTTTCCTTTCCCCGCATGATCCGGAAAGTAATTGAAATAAGGAAAACCCCCAAACTTCAATAAAGACGACGGCTTCAAATTATCTACTAAGTGGAATTCTCTTCTTAAAATGTTCTCGATTCCCATCGCCGAGAGCAAGAACGTAACACAAGATACAGGAAGTGTTGTGTGCACGGCGGATTTCAAAATCCATGTTCGCCAAACCCGCCGCCCCACCACCGTTATAATCTGGTAAGTTACAGTAGCAGTTTGCCGACTACCGGCAGAACAACGGGTGACGATTGTCAGCACTTCAGTCTACCCTGGATAACGGCGTTTGCAACATCGCCAAAACGTCGGGTGCTAAAAATGTTACGCGGAATTTTCGTTTTACTATGTGAAAAAACCGCGATAATCTTCGATTTCAAACTGGATTTATTCCCACGCTGCATGGAACGATAACATGAGGCAGAATATTATATACTTACTGCGTCAATTGGCTTCCATTATATGAAATGCATTTTCCTCTATTCTCCAGACGGGAGCGCCATTCCGGCGGATCGTTTATGGTCGCCGTAGGAAAGGTGTGTGTCGGCGATCAGGCATCGACGCCTGGCTTGTCGGCCAATGTCGGTGATCGCGCACTGTCCCTCGGGTCCAGTGATTTATGGGCCGCCAGTAGTGCGGACGTCTAGTGTTGCCGCGACAGGGCCGCCCTAATCTCCGATTCTCTACCTAGCCACGTCGAACATGCGACTCTCCACTGTTTGTGAGCAGTTAAATTCTCTGTGGATTTCGGGTTTTGTGCGGCTGTGAAAATTTCATGTATATTGTTGAAGACGTTTTAAAATTATACCGATTTAGAATACAGCGCCATGCATCATCATGGTTTAGCCACAGAAACTTGCACGACAAATCAAGGATCAACAGACAAGAAGCCAACAAATTAAAAACACAAGGCAAGCTACTGGGTCAAATTATAATATTCCGATTGTAAAGTCTTCATTTGCCCAAAGACATTTTTACTTCCCTTGCGCCGAGATTTTATAATAATTTAAATGAGAGTTATAAGAATGCAAACAACTTAAATTCATTCAAAATACTTATAAAGAAGTACCTGCTTGAAAGGGGTCCATTGTATGCTGTGTCTCAATCGCTCTCGCTAATAATTTTTTTTATTAAATTATTAGCGAGAGCAAATAAGTTGTTTTATTAAATTATGTATTACTAACTATATCAAATCTCTTGTATTATTTGCTTATGTATATATATATGTGTAGGTATGTATATATATATTTATGTATGTGTGTATGTATGTGTATGTATATATGTATACATTCTTATGTATTATGCAATGCAACATAAGTTCATAATATCAAAAGAGTCAGCTCGTCGATACCATTAAACAAAAACCAGCATCCCTAGATACGGGTCTCTGAACCTAGTTAGGAATGCGCATAAACATTTTCACCATAGGATGTGCTCAATCTCTCCCAACTCAACCATATTATGTTAATGGTGTGTATATGACATATTTAACGTTATTGTAAATTAATAAATAAAATAAATAAAATAAAATAAAGTAAGTTCGTTCGTTCGTTAACGTGCCCGGGCGAATTCAGGACACGTCTTTCCAAACATGTGCGGCCTGCATGTCCTTGTCATTTGCTTCTTGTAGATCCTGGTGTGTGATGGAGGTTGACAGTCGCGGGCAGGATCAGAGGTGGTCTTCATTATCCATTGTTCCACAGATGCATATTTGGGGTTTCGGCAACTTGTCACACCCATCCTCAGTCTGTTCAGACTACGCCAGGTAATGAAGGGGAGATAGGACCCCAGTGCTATCTGTTCCTTAACATACGTGCCAAGTAAATCCCTCCATTGAGTTATGCGATTCGATGATTTACTGCCATGGAAAGTTTGTCTTCCGCTCATGAATGACTTTCGCGATTTGACGCGATTGTAGTTTGGTTCTTGTCCGTGCAGTGGGTGTCTTGGGTTATCTATCACCTTTAGGAGTTCTGAATCAGCCAGGACATCACGACGAATTACAAAGGGGCGATGCCGATCATCGAATAAAGCTTTTCGACGGGAGTAGGTTTAAGGTAGCGGAGACAATTCTTGTTGAATCGTTCAAAGCAGTGCCGACCATTTTTTCGTGTGTTGAATTACTCTATTCTGGAGCGGCATATTCCGCAGAGGAGATGTGAAATTAAGTAAGTAAATTGTAAGTAAAACCAATTGATTTAAAACTGATAAAGTATTTAAAACTTATGCCCATTAACACTTTAACAACAGCCGATTTTTATTTAGAAATTCGCGCGCTCCGAGCCCGGCCCCCCCACCACCGTTATAACCTACGCAACCGGCAAACCCGCAAAACATCGGATTGACAGCTCTTTCAGTCTACTTTGGACAACGGCGGCTGCAACGTCACCGAAACGTCGGGTGCAGGCCGGGCAAAGGCCGCCGTGGTCCGCGATAGATTCGGTAGACACCGTATCACCGCTACGTAAGGGAGAGAACCGCGCAAGCGACCACGAGCCAGTAACCAGTTGAGAGACCGAAGTAATCTGGTTGCAACTGGAAGTAAGGGCGCGAATGTCGGCCTGCTGGGGGATTAACCTGATTATCTCGCGATAAGGCGTTGGCTTCTTCAGGGACGAGTGACTAGACAGTGGATTATAAATAGGATAGAAAAGAAAAACGGCCCATAGTCACGCGACCGACAGAACACATTAAAGCTGTTAAAAACGTTCAGCGAGAAAAATCGGTGATCTGCGAACATATATTGGATAGCGGAAGTAACCACTGGATGCAGTTTCAAAATTCCATTGTGCTATCCAAAGAACAATTCTACTTTCCTCGCATGATTCGGGAAGCCATTGTAATAAGAAGAACCCCGAACTTCAATAGAGACGACGGTTACAAACTCTCTTCTACGTGGAACCCTTTTCTTAAAATTATAAATAGGATAGAAAACGAATTTACCGCGTGAAATTTGTAGGACCCGACGTTTCGGTGACGTTGCAGCCGCCGTTGTCTAGGGTAGACTAAAGAGCTGTCAGTCCGTTGTTTTGCGGGTAGGCCGAAAAACCGCTGCCGCCACTGCGTAGGTTATAACGGTGGTGGGGTCCGGGCTCGGAGCGCGGGAATTTTTAAAATCCGTCTTGCACACAACACTCACTGTATCCTGTTTTACGTCTTTGCGTTCGGCGTTCGGCGGCGGGAACATTTTAAGAAGAGGGTTCCACGTAGAAGAGAGTTTGTAGCCGTAATCTCTATTGAAGTTCGGAGTTCTTCTTATTTCAATGGCTTCCCGGATCATGCGAGGAAAGTAGAATTGTTCCTTGGATAGAACAATGGGATTTTGAAACTGCATCCAGTGGTTACTTCCGCTATCCAATATATGTTCGCAGATCGCCGATTTTTCTCGCTGAACGTTTTTAACAGCTTTGATGTGTTCTGTCAGTCGCGTGGCTATGGGCCGTTTCGTTTGTCCAACGTAGGCTAGACCGCAGCTGCATTCGACTTTATACACACCCGGGGTTTGCAGTGGTATTACATCCTTTACAGACCTCAAAAATCGAGCTATATTTTGGGTCGGTTTGAAGATCGTTTTTATATCGAATCTGTTTAGCATCTTACTTATTCCATCAGTCACGCCCTTGACGTATGGTAAGAATGCTCTTGATCTGCTCGGTTTTTGAGTTTCGTCCGTATTAGATCGTGTCACGATAATAATGCTCCATTGAGACCGATTGTGAGCCAAATCGACAGCCCCACATATCCTCTGTCAAAACACTTGGCTGGTGTCCTCCAACCGCTTACGGGCAAAACGACGTCTTACGTGAAAGACTCGCGACAATTCGTAAGCATTATTAGAAGCTTAAAACTGGCCGAAGACGAAATAATGGTGAGCTTTGACGTCGAATCTTTATTTACGAATTTGCCCATTTCGGAGTGTCTTACGGTGGTGAGAGATAAACTAAGGTCTGAGGACCTCCCTATTAGCTACGCCGACATGCTTCAACATTGCCTGACATCCTGCTACTTTCTATGGAACGGCGATTATTACAAACAAATCGACGGAGTAGCAATGGGATGCCCCGTATCGCCGATAGTTAGTGACCTATATATGGAATATTTTGAGGAATTAGCCATAAAAACCTCCAAAATTAAACCCATTCTCTGGCTTCGCTACGTGGATGATACCTTCTGCATCCTGAAAGGCAACATTCAAACGGTGAAAGAATTCCTGGGTCATCTAAACTCCATACACCCAAAAATCAGTTTCACCTATGAAGTAGAGAAGGACGGCTCCTTACCATTTTTGGATGTCAAAGTGACGAGGAGAAGTGACAATACTCTCGGACATACGGTATATCGGAAGCCCACACATACGGACAGATATTTGCATGCAAGCTCACACCATCATCCCTACCATCTACGTTCAGTGCAAACGTCGCTCGTGAATCGAGCACGCGATCTATGCGACACTGAGCATTTTCCGAAGGAGATGGAACATGTCAATGATGTCCTTAGGAAAAATGGATACGGAAAATATCACGAGACACGCACACGATCTAATACGGACGAAACTCAAAAACCGAGCAGATCAAGAGTGCCCCCTAGGTGCAGCAGCCATTTCATTGTGAAACTTAGAACGGGCTATATAACTGATTGAGTATACAAAATTTCGTGTCTGTGCTGTTGACCGTTGAGGGGTCCCCTCGTCGAGAGCCAACCTTGGGTGCAGCAGACATGGTATGGTGAAAAATAGAACGGGGTTGACCAATTAGGAGTCCCCTAGTCGGGAGCCAACCCAGGGTGTAGATTCAGGTCATGCTTACAATTAAAAAATGCATTGTCATCCGAATTAAACCAACATGTAAATTTTCAACTTCATATAATAATATTTGAGGAGTTCCCTCAATTCCTCATGGATATCATCGTCAGAGAAGGATTTTGATAAAAATCCCTTTCAATGATAAAAATCTGTAAGTATACCCTTTCAAAAAAAAAAAAACCAAATCGTCCCATAAATGTAGTAGAGCTTGATAATGCCTACAAAAAGTCAGCGACAGCTATATCTAACTTGTATATTTAAGTTACAAAAAGTAGTATTTTATATTAAAAAAATAATTTAAATTGTCATGTTTATTAAACTTATATGGTCATGTTTATTTGTCATATTATCAACAATTATGAATTCTTATCAAAATAGGTAAATTTATCGTCTCAAGTGTTTAAAACAAAAGACTTTTCCGTTTTACTGCATATAATTTCCCTTTCACTGCATAAATGGTTAAAGATATAAGGCACTCACAAGTGAGACACTCACGAGAAGACACTCACAAATAACGGTAATATAGTCAAATTGGCCTGCAAATACATACATACATATGCAGTAAAAATATAACCTTTTGGCAGTCAAGAAATAAATCATAGCACTCAGTACTAACCGAACCACACTCATAATTTCATCACAAGTAAAAAGTTTTACCGCCCAACGAAGTGGGCACGGGTCAGGTAGTATTGAATATGACAATTACAACCATGACAACTATCGCGAAAGTTATGTTTTTAATAATTATTTTTTTAGCATTTAATTTTGTAACGCATCCAAGTGTAGGAATGCCTATCTACTGGGGTAGTTGATTGTATTGTATAATGACTGAGTTCTGAAGAAACAAACATTAAAAAAAAATGATACTACCAAATTGATAACATCCTCCTTTTTTTGAATTGAAATACGAGTGCACTTCTAATACACTCACGTTAATCAAAATGCAATGAAAATTCAGTAGTCTAATTGTAAGCTCTAGTTGTAAGTTGAGATAAGTTGTGTTAAATTAGAAGTGAGAAAAAGTGGTTACCCACTTTGGCTAGTGGGAAATGCAAACAGTGGACGAAAGTATCGAAATCTTTAGTCTCGGACATTGCCTAAAAAAAAGAAACAAGAAAAAATCGGTTGTGTCACCCTAAGACTTTCCTGACAAGTAAACAACCCCGCCCGTAAGCGGTTGGAGGACACCAGCCAAGTGTTTTGACAGAGGATATGTGGGGCTGTCGATTTGGCTCACAATCGGTCTCAATGGAGCATTATTATCGTGACACGATCTAATACGGACGAAACTCAAAAACCGAGCAGATCAAGAGCATTCTTACCATACGTCAAGGGCGTGACTGATGGAATAAGTAAGATGCTAAACAGATTCGATATAAAAACGATCTTCAAACCGACCCAAAATATAGCTCGATTTTTGAGGCCTGTAAAGGATGTAATACCACTGCAAACCCCGGGTGTGTATAAAGTCGAATGCAGCTGCGGTCTAGCCTACGTTGGACAAACGAAACGGCCCATAGCCACGCGACTGACAGAACACATCAAAGCTGTTAAAAACGTTCAGCGAGAAAAATCGGCGATCTGCGAACATATATTGGATAGCGGAAGTAACCACTGGATGCAGTTTCAAAATCCCATTGTTCTATCCAAGGAACAATTCTACTTTCCTCGCATGATCCGGGAAGCCATTGAAATAAGAAGAACTCCGAACTTCAATAGAGATGACGGCTACAAACTCTCTTCTACGTGGAACCCTCTTCTTAAAATGTTCCCGCCGCCGAACGCCGAACGCAAAGACGTAAAACAGGATACAGTGAGTGTTGTGTGCAAGACGGATTTTAAAAATTCCCGCGCTCCGAGCCCGGCCCCCCACCACCGTTATAACCTACGCAGTGGCGGCAGCGGTTTGCAGCCTACCCGCAAAACAACGGACTGACAGCTCTTTAGTCTACCCTAGACAACGGCGGCTGCAACGTCACCGAAACGTCGGGTCCTACAAATTTCACGCGGTAAATTCGTTTTCTATCCTATTTATAATGAAATAAATACTCTAAATCAAATAAGTAAATGCTAAAAAAATCGATATAAAACGATTTTCAAACCGACCCAAAGCATAGCTCGGTCTCTGAGACGTATAAATGATGTACCTAATACCACTGCAAACCCCGGATGTGTAGGTGGGTTGATATTGCACCACCATAGCGACTGAACTGATAGAACACATCATCATGTTTAAAATCGGCAATCGCGAACACTTATTTAGATTACGGAACAAACCACTGGGTGTAGTTTTACAATCCAATTGCTTGTTTTGTTTTGTTGTTACTATTTATTGTGAAATTTCCAGTGGGCGGGTTTATTACCTAGCATACGTCAATCTCTTACAACAAATCCTACAATGAAGTTTGCGTATAACGTACATATGTGTAAGTGTTATAGGTTATAGGTTATCTCTAAGTGTTATAGGTTAGCTCTAAAATATTGCCTGCAGGCAATAACCTCACCTTTTCTTAAGAATAAAACGTCTTTTAATTATTATTATTATTAAGTGTATATCTTGTTACTAAATTCGATGGACATAAATTATCCCATTTTTATCCCATCGGACCCTTATTTTATCCCATCGGAAATTCGAACCCAGAAGACATTGCCATCGGGTCGTGTGATTATTACCAAAAAACATTATTTTTCCCATCACGATCCTAGAAGGGCTTGAAATAAGGAAAACCCCAAACTTTAATGGAGACTAAGGTTTGAAACCTTTTTGTACATGGCCTACCTCTTGTACCTACCTTATTGTACCTAGCCTCGTCTTAAACTTCTCAACTTTAAATAATGTAACTTATAACCTAATTGGATATATTAGGTAATAAGTTCCTCCAATTCATGTTTGCCAACTTTCCGTATTGTTATTGTAGTTTCACGTTCAATAGACTTTATGTTTTTACATTATCGCTCCTAGAACACTAGATTGTCTTTACGAAAATATGGTTAAGGTTTTATTGTCATATATTACCACTCATCGCAATATAATGATTAGTAATGTAGCGACTAATGATGATGAACCATGTAACATTTTTAATCAACAAACATTTCCATTTCCGAGATTCAATTGACGTTATGTAACAGGCAAAATTATCGACTGCCTGATAATTAATATGATTCAAAGAAATAATAATTTAATTTCTTTAATACGTTGCATTTTATCATTGCATAGAAAACAGCGTCTTTCAGGATCATCAGTATTTATTCAGACGAAATTTACCCCACTTACAGCAATTTCACTAATATGTAAGCACGTACAATTAACATGATTTTTCACTGTCTCTGCCAACGCTATCACTGTTAAGCCATCTCTCTTTTTATTTTCTCTTTGATAATTAAGTCGTAAAATATTAAAACACTGTGTTTATCTCACCACATGTAATCGCCGAGGAAACACTAAGCCGACGCAAAGTGGGAACTCCGATCATCGATAACTCACGATATTAGAGAAACCCGACAGTAATTTTACTGGTGTGATCAATTTATACATATCATGAATTAGAAATCGTTGTGGAATATATTTTCATTATAAGGCAAAATTTGTTTAATTTACGTTCCCGCCAGGGAAAGTATTGTGAAAGCGCATTCTTTCGAGATGAAGACGAATATATATATATATATATATATATATATATATATATATATATATATATATATATATATATATATATATATATATATATATATATATATATATATATATATATATATATATATATATATATATATATATATACATGTTGACCCCCCCCCCCCCCTCCGAGACGATTGATACAGTTTCGACTGAAGTTTCTCTGTGAGTGTGTATTCCTCCACGATAGCGTCTAATCACTCCATTCGATTGAACTGAAATTTGGTATGTAGGCATCATTTGGTTATCTCAAGAGTTAAAAAGATTTTAGTTTCAATCGGTCTACCTTTTTTATTTGTTATAATTGTATTTTCTTCGCCTAAAGTTGCGGGCGGCCAGTGACATCTGTTGACGAGTTCCTATGTCACTGCGCACTACTACCTATGAACCGCGGCTGCGGTTCGTGTCTTTCTTAGACATCGACGTGCGCTTTCGAAGCTTTATCACTGGATTTCAGCTATTTCAGCTCGATTTTGCTCATTAAATTATGCTCATTATATGATTTTGCAGATTAAAATGAAATGTTATTTATGGTGATAAATACATTGCCAATATTGTTAACTAAGAGAACACATGTTCCAACAATCCTATGACAGTTACTTTGTGATTCTGGAAAGTCTTGGGGTGACACAAACGATTTCTTTGATATAGCACGTTTTGCAGTATCACCGACGATGTTCAACTTTCCGCTATCCCATTCTTTTTATCAGTAGCAAAAGCATACTAAATAAATAAATAAAAAGTGGCAGAAGACTTTTAAAATAACGTCCAAAAATAAAAACATGTTTAAAAAAACAATTTTTTGTATAGTTCTACATACAGAGTTATCTCTTGAAAGGTTGGTCATGCATTCACTGGCACCTCGTAAATCTAGAAACTTAAAAATCGTGATGGATGACATTTCCTCTAAATATACATATACCTATGTAGCTAAATAGTAGTCTAACCAAGAAGGGTTTTGTTATTTTTATCAAATAAAATAACGATATTTATAAGAAAGATTATTTTATTATAACATAACAATTTATATTACATTAACTTTTTTACAATTTAAGACGAATACCGGAACTTATTTACCTAATTGAAGATATTGGTAGAGTCTTAAACTCTGACTTCGAAACAATTGAAATTAGAGTACAAAGAATTATACATTCGTGTTTTCAATATAGGAATCCAAATATGATATTTTAAATTTTTCTAGGTATTATCATATTTTTTGAAGATATTGACAGCAACTATTGCAGGTGAGCATTAGCGTTTCTGTACTGACAGCATCTGAAAATAAACATATTATTTAACAATCACGTCACCTATAAGAACAATATTTAAAAAAATATATAAACACGACTGCTGTTACAAAAAGCGAACCATTGAATTTATAATTATTATAATAGCGATAATTTTGTAACGATTCGATCGCGGATCGAATCGATACAAAAAAGATTTGTGAAGCGATTAAATTTCACTTCTTTCACTAAGCTCAGCTCCTATGAGGAATCCTTAAAAGCCCACAAGTTAATGTCATTAGAGAGCCGTAGAGTCTTGATCGATGCTGTATTCTTGCATGGGTTGGTAAATAATTCCATCGATGCGAACGCGATTATGGAGCGCATTGAATTTTATGTTCCTCCCCGCCCTGTTCGATCACATCGACTATTTCATCTCCCTGTGGTGAAAACCAACGCATCTCAAAATGCATTACTATACAGAGCGTGTCATAGATATAATACAGACTTTTTAAAGGTGGACATATTACACTCATCAAAAGCCTCTTATAAGAACTCAATAAAAAAAAATCTAGTCTATCTAGATGATCACAAAATATTTATACATATTATATTTCATTTAATTTAGTTCAAGGACATAATTTTATTTCAAGTATATTCATTATAATACCTATATATCATACCTAAAATTAAATATAAATATATTTATATACATACATAATATATTTTTATCTATTTTGTCTCTTCTTTCACCTCACTTCCCATCCTGATTCCCCCCATTCTCAAGCGGAAACAATATAAAATTATATTGCGTTCATTTTGTATACCTACTTTATATTCGGAATCACATTAATGGATTTTTGTCACTTTTAAATAGGTTTTTATTGCATTGTATGTAGTTCTGTTTGGTTCCAGAATAATATACAATTAAAAAAATAAAATAAAATAGAAACAACTTGTTAGCACGGAAAAGCATATTTTTTTAGAGAATATCGTTCTTCGTTGAACCAATATTTATTGAAACAACATTCAATTTATCGAAGCTCTGTTATGGCCCCGTTGACGCGTGTTATCTTTATTACCATACGGTGCTTAAAGACGATTGCGCAATCTCTGAGTCAGTCGACGGGCCTTGTCCAAGACCCGTGACTTTTGTCGCTGAGAAATTGCCCTTTAGCGGGGCTACACGTAAGATTGACCCGGCTTTCTGAGTGTGGTGTCGACAGGATGTACGCCCTGCGGCGGGTATCTCGTGAAAATCGCGCGCCACTCGTGACGCTTTATCGCTCGCGCCGAGCGCTGTCTCCGCACAAAGTCGGTTGTCCTCGGGGTTCAAGCAATAAAACATTTTTTTTAATAATTATGGTTCTTATATCCATCGGTCTATATATTTTTGGAATCTACTCAGTCATACTTTTGTCTAATAGTAAATACGATGATGTATTATCTAAACGTATTGACATTTAAACAGTTGGACAATATTTATTTGACACCAGGGTTGACATAACAATTCTAACAATACCACACAGTTTTAAACCTGTTAAAACCCTGAAAACGTTACACTTCTTTTTTGGGCAGTCGTGGATAAATAAAGGTCATAACACATTTAAATATTTTGAATGCGCAAACTTACACGAGCAAGACCACTACTGTTACTAACACCAGAAATCTTGAAAAGTTTCCATTATTTATGCTCCAAAGGGTGATTAATATAGACGCCGGAGTATTTATTGAAGTTGTTTTTGATAGTATTGCAGCTGTGTTTCCGTGTTGCATCGCGGCTGGCTGTTCACCTGGATTGAAGAAATATAATAATCAATATAAATAATATAATCAAGTGCCAGTCAGTGGTTCTTCAAAATGACCAGATGAACTTTATTTGCAAAAGACTTCACAGTTTAAGCCTCATATTAGCAATATAAAGATTGTAAAAATTTCATGCGGAAAGAGGCCTTCGAGAAAACAATCGGTAAGGCTGAAGGCCCGTGAGGAGATGAAGGTTTGAACCTAATCATAAGATAGATCGGAGCGGCCCCTTTGAGATTCTGAAGAACAAACCTAGGATTCTCGTATCTCTCCTTTCTCAGGTAGTCAACCAGTGAAGTCTATTTCTGTACTACGGAATATGGTCATACTTTTCTAGGTCATAAATGAAGAGACATTTTGCAGCCTTTCTACCCTGGTGGCTAGATCTTCCTTGATGTCGAAAAAGGCAACTATGCATAATCAAGGGAGAAAGCAGAATAGATTGGAAGATTGTGATTTTGCTGTCCTCGGGGAGAAAATTCTTAAGATTTTATTGCATGAAAGCGGTCAAAGAGTTTACCTCTCATCTCCTCGATGTGTGGCTGCCATGAAAGATTTTGGTCGAGGTAATAAACATCAAGATTTTTAACCTGGGAGCTCATTGGGACATCATCTGCAGCTATGCCATTCCTCGGTAAAGAGTTCATGTCGACCCTCGAGGTGAAATAGCTGCTTCCGATTATGATAGCTTGAGTCTTGAATGGATTTAGAAGCAAGCCATGGAAATTCAACCAGTCGGATATCATCGCAAAATCAGGGTTAATATAAGCTATAGCAGCGTCAATGTCTTCTGGGCGGAAGTGATAGAATAGATTTGGAAATCGTCGGCATAGAGATGATATTTTGCATTAGTAACGTTAGGTATTGACAGTGGCGGATACAGGATTTATATTGTGGGGGGGGGGGGGGGGGGGGGAGACTGAGGGTCGGTCTCGCTAATAGATATATCAGTAAATAACAATAATTCCAGAATATTCGAAAAATCTTTAGTGCAACTACATTAAGAAATTAGGTATACCTACGAAATTAGACTGAACTAACAGATTTTTAATATACAGTTCAGTAACAAATATGAAAGTTTTGTTTATTTATGTTTTGGGGGGGGGGGGGGGGCTTCAGCCCCTTGCCCCCCCCCCCCCCCCTGGATCCGCCACTGGGTATTGAGTTAATAAATAGAGAGAAAATAAGCGGGGATAAGACACTACTTTGGGGAACGACGGCGACTTGTGACAGAAAAGCTTGTCCTTATATTTAACACGCTGACTGCGGTTATTCAAGAATGACCGAAGCCATTTGATGACGGGATCGACGAAATTACAAGATCTTAAACGGGCAAGGAAAATTTCATAGCGGTCAGAATTAAAGCAGAGCTGTAGCCCAAAAGGACGAGAAGAGTAAGTATCCATGGCTTGTCGAATGTCATCGGTTACCTGTACTAGGGCAGTAGGCAGTGAAATGGGTGTAGGAGGTTAATCATATACTTAAGTAAGTAGCTGATTGTAGACTAACCGTTCAATTGCCTCAGCCAATACAGGAAGAATGAAATTTGGTCTGTATTTTTCCGGTGAGTATGCATTGGGAGATTTCGGAATGGGAATAATACAAGCATTGTTTCAGACAGAGTGTAAGTCGCCAGATAAGAGTGAGTAGTTAAAGATGAAGACAATCACTTCAGCCAGTTCATCGAGCAAAGCGATATTATGAGTGGTAAACTAATGCCATCACAACCTATAGCTTTTGTCCTAATGCTGATCAGTACTTTTTTCACCTCGAAAATAAGCGAAATGGACAATGCTTTGTGTAATAGTAAATATGCTTATGGGTGTATTATTGTAAAATTGAAACTGTGCATTAATAATAATCATAATTAGTTTATTAAAGTCAGATAATATTAAACAGAACAATAATTTTATCCCAGTTAAGTACTATACAAACAACCACGTGTGAGGCTCGCGGTCAGGTTTTCGAGCCAAAACTGTTTATCACGTGCCTGGCCCGTGGTACAACAGTCAAGCATAAACTGTATTACGTGTCTGGCACGTAATACTTCAACAGGGCCAAATGTAAGACAGATTTGCTGATTCGTGGAACTACTTAAAAGCTTGGCAGTTTTGGACAATACTATCGCAACTTAAATGGTAGGCCATGGGGTTAAATGTATATAATAAATAAATATATATATGTGTAATAAATTAGGAAAAATAAATATAATCACCTGTGGCATGATTTACCGTAGTTTATTAAAATAGAAGCAGTACACTAGACGGAATGCTATAATTTATAAAAAACATAGCTACCCAATAATAAAAATCGAATACAATCATTACAAAAATATGATTTATATACTTAAAATCAAAGCTATCAGGTAGATACTAATTCGAAAAAAACGATGAAATGAAATAGTCAAAGGCATAGTATTGAGTAAATAATCAAGGAACCAAAGAAACATATCTTTAGTATAAATAATCAATAACCAAAAAATACTAAAATAAATCAAGAAAAAATATATTATTAAAAATACTTACAAAAAAAATTAAAAAAATGCCCAATAATTATAAAAATTTATTCATAATGACCGAGTGATTGCGATATATTTAGATATAATTGTGCGATATATCATCTATCATAGAGGTTTAGAGCTGTGTAAAATATTAAACTTTGGAGCTTATTATATAACACTATATTGGCTGTTTTATATGGCTGTTGGTTTTCCTTAAAATAAATAAATAAATAAATAAATAAATATATTAGTGCGTATAACATAATAGTATCTTCTTGCCAACTTACCGTTCAGTACATGCAGCATCACGCTAGCCATTTCTGAATTTGAGGGCTTACAAGTGTAATTTCCAGAATCGTCTCGTTTTGAGTTGTAAATGATCAAGGTTCCGACCTGGTGATAAAATTAAAATTACAATAAAATTGCTAATTGACCAGAAATAAGGGAGTGAAGGGAAAATGGGGGGGGGGGAAGAAAATTCCACTTTTTTCATTATAAATGTAGCCAATAGATTAAAAATATGACAAAATTGAAGTTTTCACAAAATTAAATGCAAATACGTTTCATATAAAGGATGTCTCAATAGGAGTGCACTATTTAAATTTTGTGGAATTTTTTTCTTGTGCAAGTGGCAACTCTGAAATTTGACAGCTGTTATCTATGATTGTGCCGATTATTCTAAATGGAGCGCTACACAAAAGAAGAACGCGTAATTATTGTGAAAACCCATTACAAAAAGGGGATTCACTACAAAACTTCAATTTACTACAAAGCAAAAATCGTTACAGGAACATGATAACGGAGTTCTTGTGGCCTCAACTGGACGGCATGGATCTGAATGACATGTGTTTTCAAAATTGATTTATTGCAGCAACGATTTCCAGACAAAATCATCTCACTCATACGCTGATGTTGACTGGCCATCAAGATCATGCGATTTAACGCCGTGCGATCTCTTTCTTTGGGGATTTGCGAAATCTCGTGTCTATGCGAATAAACCAGAAACAATTCCTGAGCTCAAGGCCGAGATTCAACGCGTCATCGGTGAGATACAGCCACATCTTCAATACTTATTTCTCAATGTGTACCTATATATTTAACTAGCATTAAGTTTTCCTAAGAAATGAAAATAAAATAAAATATTTGTCAAAAAGTCACTAAAAATTTCATGACAAGAGCAATGGCCTGTCATCAGAGCCGCGGAGGCCATTTGCCGGATATATTATCCCATACTTATTCGGAACATGTATACTTTACAATGCAATAAAAATATCACAAGTTGCTCAAATAACACGTGTTTTATCTTTAAACGAAATATTGAGAAATCTTTTTTATAGCATACCTTGGGCCCGGTTGCGTTTCTTTGTGAACTAAAACTAAAATTAGTCCAAGCGAACGAGACAGAGCAATAAGTTAGAGCGGTATATGAATCGAACGATCGTCGATAAATACTACCTGCCGAACTTATACTCGTCCGAATAAATTTGAGCATATTTCGTGCGGTTTAAGATTTGACCTTGGCGGGCAGTTTTAATGCCAAAAAGTGACAACCGTCATCTCACACTTCGTTCTAGCGTATTGCCCTGTCTCGTTCATACGGACTAATTTCCGATTTTAGTTCACGAAGAAACGCAATCGAGCCCATTTTCTGATTAATCACACTATTAGTAGTATCTTTTTAAAATATTAGTATTCTTTCTTATCAATGACTGAGATACAACGTTTGTGAGGCTTAAACATTACATCCAAAATACCATCAATTTGCATCTTGTATGAGAGATCAGGTTGTGTGCATTTGTTTTCAGGTTTTGCATACAATGTCGATAATAAACTGTCATCATATAGTTCTATTTATCATGTTGAAACATTTGTGATCATTGGCAAAGATCATGTTTGACCTTTGATTGATCTCATCAAAATTGATGGAGCTTTCTGCGGTCTATACCAAAAACATTCGACAGATAAACGGAGATGGTGTCTTGGATGGAATAGGAAAGTTTCCGAAGCATTAGGACTCATTGATTAAGGAGTAAGGAGACTACATTAACTGATTGCTGGAATAAACAAAAAACATTTTATGAGAAAACTCAACTATCGTCAATGCTTGGTACTGAAAACGTACGAGAACAGACTGAATCACTTCAATATTGATAGATTGGAGAACCGCCGTACCACGGCAGATATGGAACTATTAGATAAAATTATCCACAACAAACGTGGACAAGCCGTATTTCATAAAAAAAATATCTTTTTACGTACCACCATGTGTGGTTCGCTCCCCAAGTTCGAAGTCCATCGCGTCTATACTAGGTGTACCCAAAATACTTACAATAGGTCTAGAATATCGACTTATTTAACATGAAGAATTAATTTAAGGAGAGCATATACATAAAATTAATCGAAAATGCGACAGAGATTTTAAATTGGATAGTTATGTTTTAGGGACTAATTCGTTTAATTTTTTTATGTTATTTTTGTTTTATTTTTCATATATTTATTTTATTGACAATTACTTCATTAATTTTGTTATCTGATTTAGGAACGTTGATTTAAATTGTTATTTTATTATTTTTTTAAATTAATTTTTAATATATTTTTGTTTTATTTGTGGTCTACAAATGTTCTTTTATATAATGTAGCATATTTTTCTTATTTTTTGTACTGCACATTAATATGTAAAATATATGAACACTTTTTCCTTCTTTTCCCGTCTCTGCGTATTGGAGACTTAATTCATAGAAACTATTGTTGAAAACATTTCCTCGGCCAGAAATATTTTATTTAACATATTTGTATTAATTTTTGTAACGTTGTGTGTTTTCGTTATTAAATAAATAAATAAATGCTTGCAATATTTATGAAATGGCTCTAATATCACAAAATTTAAGTAGTTAAGAAAAGTTTTAAAACGCAACCGTCAGAAAATCGTTAGTAATACGTTAGCGTTACGCAAAACAGTACAGACCATGCGAGCTTTGGTTCAAGGACTTATATCACAGGTCATGGTTTTAATCGCGATGGCATCAGGTATCGCCATTAAACCCTTAAATGCGTGGTATCCCGTAATTACCGTGACATACGATAAATTATTAAATACACCTAATCCGTCATAATTAAAGGGTTAACTGCGAAGCCAATTAAAAAATATTTAGTGTTACTGCAGATTATAACGCGTGCTTAAAATGTTTTTGATAATAAGTAAGAGCCTAAATTAGATTTAATCTGTGGTAGAAATTGTTAAAATTGCTGGGTGAGTCGATTAAGTTTATGCGTTACGGGATGTACCCGCGGCTCTGCCCACGCCAAAGTAAAGAATACAATAGAACAACTTTATTGTACTAAAAATAAGATTACATAAGGCATTATTCCATTGGTTTAAAAAAAATATGCACAAATGGCGGACTTATCACTATAGAGATATCTTACAGTCGACCATTTGATAAGCTAAGTTTTAATTGTCATCGTACAGTACACATTATAGAAATAATAAAGTAAAATTTAATATAAACTAATACAAATATATGCAAATAACTTATGCTAGGGTTTACAATGTACCACTCGTTTAATACTTTTGTCCAGGGAAGGATTTAGGAGAGGATAAGGGGGAGGGGAAGGGGGGTATTTTGGTAAGTGGATGTGTTTGCGAATGCAAAAGATCCTTAAATAACTTCTTAAAAGCCAGCAACGAAGTTGAATCCGTGAGAGAGTGTGGGAGCTGATTCCATAACAAAAAGAATGGACGGTAAGAGTTTAAGTAAATATAAGAGTGATATAACGGAATGGTGAATGTGTTATCCCGGTCTGATCAAAATGGAAGACTGTGAAATTGAAGACCATAAAGTATTGAAATTTATGAAAATATAAAAATTAACAAAACTAACTGGCATCGTTGTCTAACTATATCAGGTTTTTTTTATAAACGACGTCAGGTCAAATAACAGCCAGAGTTCATGCAACATATGATTTGTGGTATTAGTTAATTTTTAAGTGGTTAATATACCTATATCCAAAGTGGTGGTAGTTCTACATATTTTTCCAATACTCACGGTTGTGTCAGATCCAACTCTCTCCATCCTCGCGTCTACTTTTAATGGATCATAATTTAGAACTCTGTTGTCATCCCTGTACCAGAAGATATAAGCTGGATCCTCCAAAGACTGTGTAATGATACACTTCAGGGTGACGGTACTGCCAGCCTTGACGTACATGTCAGGTTCTCCTAATATCTGTATCTTTGGCACTATAAAACGAAACACATTACACCTCAGCAATATTTTATAGTTTTGGGATAATATGAAAATGTCAGTTTACGTACCTACAACGTTGAGCTGTATGAAATGACTCAACTTCGGTACTGTACTGATCTGGCATTCGTAAAGACCGGCATCTCTGGCTTGAACATACTTGATCTAAAATAATAAAAAGAAATTCTAAAATCGAAATAGAAAAAAAAACCGGTAATAGAAAAATAAATAAATATGACTTACAACACTGTCGATATTGTCTACAATCTACAAGGTTTTAACTACTCATAGGCTGCTTAATGCTATGTAAACCTAACCGATACAATAAACTGGCTATTAGTTTTAGCTATTTTATTAATATTATTTGTTGAGGAACTAGCAGCTTAACGCTGATGTGTGTATATCTATGAAATTAACTGGTGTTGCTGTTTTTTTTTAATATATATATATCATTTTTTAAATATATATCGAGCCTGTTTTTGAATGTGTTTATGGTTGGTGCTTCAATAACTTCCTCGGGCAGTTTATTCCAGCTGTAACGATTCTGTTTGTCAGGAAGTGCTTTCTTGCTTCAGTTGAAAAGCTTGTAACGTTGAGTTTCAGGCTGTGACCTCTTAAGTGATGGTTTGAATTGAACACAAACATGCTTTCCAACTCTGGGCAGTCGTAGTGTTGCCTCAGTATTTTGTATGTTTCTATGAGATCTCCTCTGTGTCTCCGTTGCTCCAGAGTAGTCAGTTTGAGGATTTTTAATCTATGTTCATAGGGTGTTTTTCTTAAGGTATTTGGCAGTTTTGTAGCTCTACGTTGTAAACTTTCAAGCAGGTTGATGTCCTTGGCAAAATAAGGATTCCAGATTTGAAAACCATACTCGATCAGAAGACGAATGTAGGTTTTGTAAATTTTTTGAAATGTTGGTATCGTCAATACTTGAAAAGCTTTCTTTACGAAATATAGAAGTGAGTTTGCCTGTTTTACGGTGTTTTCAATATGGTTATTTTTATATATAGTTCAATATAGTTCAATTTTTAGTTATCTTTGTTGATTATTATCACACCACACCAACACAATACACTCACACAAACACACAAAATAACCATAAACACTAGCCTTTTATGTAGTGCTAACATTGAAAGGACTTTAATTTTATTAAGTTTAGACTTTTTCAGTAGTTTTTTAAACGTTATTTATGTCATTTTATTGAAATCCGTAACCAATTTTATTTGTTGTAAATCTGTATACTTTATTGTCTAATGTCATTACTCTGTAATACTGTGTGATTTCATAACAAAGAATTGAATTGAATTGATTTAAAAGTTTTATAATCTGATATTAAATATTTCTTTAACTCCGTTATTATTAATCCTATGATAAAAAATAAAATTGCCTTAGAGAATGCTGAGAGTACAGCCCCTAGTTTAATTCAAGGTTATTTTTAGGACCTTTAGTAATTTACCAGTTAATAATTAGAAAACTAAATGATGTGAAAATGAAGAATTTGAAAATCGTACGTAAAAATCTAGAATTTTTATAAGTAAATAAATTATCGCACTTATTATTTGGGACAGTATATTATATTTGGAACAGTACCTATATTATTTGGGACATTATATTATACCATGTGTTCACTAGTTTAAAACACAGATATAGAATGCAATAGATAATATTCCAAAATATTCCATGAGAATAGAGTGAGGTAAACAAATCCCATAGAACCCCAAGTTTTTTGTTTTCTTCTAATGCGGTCTCCATATCGACTATGGAGACCGCATTAGAAGAAAACAGAAAACTAGTATCACATAATAAATAGTACTAGGCTACGTTTGAAGTTGCAGTTCTATAAATGAAAATTTTAGACCAAAATATTTCGTATACAAATTATGTATTAACTAGCTGACCCGTGCCCACTTCGTTGGGCGGTAAAACTTTTTACCTGTGATGAAATTATGAGTGTGGTTCGGTTAGTACTGAGTGCTATGATTTATTTTCTGACTGCCAAAAAAAGGGTTATGTTTTTACTGAATATGTATGTATGTATTTGCATGCCAATTTGACTATAATACCGTTATTTGTGAGTGTCTTCTTGTGAGTGTCTTATTTGTGAGTGTCTTATCTCTTTAACCATTTATGCAGTAAAGGGGAAAAGTCTTTTGTTTTAAACACTTGAGACGATAAATTTACTTATTTTGATATGAATTCATAATTGTTGATAATATGACCAATAAACATGATCTAACGATTTAGATAATTTTTTAAAACGATTTGTGTGAATTTTTTAGAGTTGTTTAAGTTTCTGCTGTAAAACCGTCTTGGATAGAAATTCAGGAAGGATTTGAAAACATTGCTTCTTAATATCATTCCTGTTCATTAAATTCTTTGAAAACAATATCGTATTTACTAATATAATATACTATTTTTTATTGTAGGTTGTTGTATTCTTTTTTGTCTATTTAAATAATTTTAGAGTAATTTACTGTGTAATTTTGGAGTGTGTAAGTCTTTGTTAAATTGATTTTAAAAATCAATAGAGTTTTTTTTACCATACTTTTTCAATATAGGTCCTACTTGTTGATTTTACTTGATTAATATAATACTTAGTCATTCCTACACAATTGTGAAGTTTTAATAGAAATATATATTCGGTATCTGTGTCATTCGTCAGTTAATTTTTAAAAAGTTATCCAAAGTCGGAAAAACCTAGAAATCTGTTAGAGCAATGTCTTTTCGAGTACGGTACTGCTCCAGACGTAACTGCTGACAATTTGTCACCGTTTGTTTTAAAATGTGTCGTCGTGGAGAAGCAACTGCGAAGAGCGTTTACCCAGGCTCGGTTATTTTATTCGCGTGCGCCTCAATCATTGTTTCTAATTCTTGATTGTATCTGCACGTGTGAGTAAACTGTTGTGCAATACCGTAAAAAGCTATAATGGATATTACCAGCATAACACATCATATTCGAAAATACCGCTAATCTTCAACTTCTTGATGATGAACAATGATGATCTCGACTATATCTCCTTCTGTAATAAGTTTTTAATCGATTTTCAATTTGACAAAAATGTATTGACTATTTTTCTTATTAAGTAGGCACATATTAATTATACCTTGATTATTTTTATTTGCAATATAATCACTAAGACATGTTATTTTACTTTCTGACAATCGTCACATTTTTTTTTGTTATTTTTGACATTACATTTATTAATTTAATACTAAAAAAACTTATTTTTATCGGCATTTTAAAGAATTAATTACTCTGTGTTTTTATCTGGTAAACTAAATGGTGAGACTCGATTAAATTCTACAATAATACCTTCTATATTCTTACGAGTAACCTTTTATGTTTTGATTATTGATAGAAGAATTTGATCATTAATGAAGAATTCAATCATATCACGGCCAAATGTAAATGTAATACAACTGTCTATACAACTATGTATTAGTTTTTAGGACAATACATTATTTGATTTGATTTGAATGACAAACAACTGACAAAGAAATGAACAACTGGATTTGAACAATTAATAACGTAGTCTTAAAATATAATTTATTTGAATTTAGAATTTTAACTTTAACCGATGTTATACGAGTTAAAAATAAACAGCAGCTACATAGGTATGGGTCTAATAGTCATATTTCATACTCGAGTGTACGCTTAACATGCACGTACATGATCACGACACTCGAAAGAAAGCCAACGTAGCTGTCCCCAAAGTTCGTTGGAATATAATCCAAAACTCGTTTGTCTATTTAGCCTCCAAACACGTTAATAACCTTCCAGAGTAAATACGGGATTTAGAAAGAAAAAAAAATTAATATAGATGGTTCTTTTATGTTTATTTTTGTTCATTTTTGTTTCATTTATATTTTGATTATTTGTGTAGAATGTCATATCTAAATTTATTTGAAATTTTGGATAAATAAAAGACTATTTACTTTGCTATTAAAGAATATAGACTATTCATAACATAAATCATAATTCATTTATAATATTCACCTGTAAATTCCACGTACTCGTCGCCTCTATAAAAAATGCCTGGAATCTTTCATCTGCTATAAATGTATATCGATCGACTGTCAATATATGTGAATCTCTCCTTCTGATCCATGAAACTGATTTATTA
>OX155961.1:23736100-23780828 GCA_944548615.1 Micropterix aruncella
TATCTGCTATCTCTTCTAATGACAGCACGTACTTCAACATATGCGAGTCATCTTCAGATATATCGGCAGTTGAAATTCTCCAATCGGAAGTCGTTAAACAGTTTATGTCTTTATATCTAAGGAAATCTGCCGGACCCGATAACCTTCCTCCTACTTTTATTTTAGGTTGTGCAAATAGTCTATCTGTTCCTCTCACACTTCTTTATAGAAGATCTCTCAGTGAAGGCATTGTCCCTAGCATATGGAAATCCGCTTTTATAACGCCTATTCATAAGAAAGGGCCAAAGGACTCAGTGGAAAACTATCGACCTATCTCGAAGTTATGCGTATTTGCAAAAGTTCTGGAACGGTTAGTTTATAACCAGGTATATTCTGCTCTGAGGCAAACACTCTCTGAACATCAGCATGGTTTCCTTAAGGGTAAATCCACTACCTCAAATCTCCTTCTATGTAGTGACTATCTAACAGAAAACATGTCTCAACCTGCACAAATAGATGTCGTCTACACAGATTATAGCAAGGCGTTCGACAGAATAGACCACTCAATTTTATTGCGTAAGCATCAGTGTGCTGGAATAAGGGGTAATCTATTTAGATGGTTCTCCTCCTACGTTCAGAATAGATCACTAACGGTAGTACTCAATGGCTACTCATCCTCGGCATTGTTAATACCGTCAGGAGTCCCTCAAGGGTCCTTACTAGGACCACTACTTTTTATTATTTTTATTAATGACATCTCTACCAGTTTTCATCACTCCAAAATCTTACTTTATGCAGATGATATGAAGATCATATGCCCTATCGAGATGCCGGATGAATCTGTTAAACTGCAAGAAGATCTGGATAGATTCCAAACTTATTGTCTCTTAAACAAATTAGACCTTAATGTATCTAAGTGTTATATTAGCTCCTTCACACGTAAGCCTCTACCATATCTATATAATTACAAACTTCAAAATAGCACCTTGGCTAGAGTTTCCTCCATTAAAGATTTAGGTGTGACTTTTGATTCTAAGCTGCTTTTTAATGAACATATTGACAAAATTGTCAAGAGAGCGTTCAAAGCACTAGGTTTTGTAATTAGAATGTCAGCAGAATTTGAAAAAGTTAAAACCTTCAAAATATTATACTGTGCATTTGTTCGAAGTCATCTCGAATATGCGTCTCAGGTTTGGAACCTATCTTATGATACCTATATAACTCGCATAGAGGGCATTCAAAAACGGTTCCTCAGGTACTTGCAATTCAGAATTAAATCATACATTCCTAGCTATCCAACGCGTTGTAAGAAATTCCATATTCTCCCACTATCCAAAAGAAGGAGCATAGCGGACCTGTCCTATCTTCTAAACATTGCAAATGGAAAGGTTGACTGTCCCGAGTTGCTTGGACGTTTGGGCTTACGTACCCCTGGTGCGCGTCTCAGGCATCCCAACCTGCTTTACGTGCCCACTGCAAAAACGAATTATAAGAATAATTCTTATGTCATACGAGCGAGTAGATGTTTTAATGTATTGGCGCGAGAAGTTGATATTGACCTATTCAACACCTCTTCTCGAAATTTGAAACTTATACTTAACAATATGTTCTAAACTTCTTAGAAATATTAGCGTCTATCTAGTTATATTTGTTTGTTTATTCACTTGTTGTATCTTTTTATTATGTGTGAAGACTTTTAATTGGCCTTCAGCACTTATTTCTCAATGTGTACCTATATATGTTTAACTAGCTGTAAGTTTTCCTAAGAAATGAAAATAAAATAAATAAAATAAAGTAAGTAAATTGTAAGTAAACCCAATCGATTTAAAACTGATAAAGTATGTAAAACTTATGCCCATTAACACTTTTAACAACAGCCGATTTTTATTTAGAAATTCACGCGCTCCGAGCCCGGCCCCCACCACCGTTATAACCTACGCAGTGGCGGCAGCGGTATGCGGCCTACCCGCAAAACAACGGATTGACAGCTCTTTCAGTCTACTCTGGACAACGGCGGCTGCAACGTCACCGAAACGTCGGGTGCTACAAATTTCAGGCGGTAAATTCGTTTTTATCCTATTTATAATCACATATAAAGTACCTATTAGATTTATTTATTGGCTCCATGAATTTAAATAAAATTCCATCAAATATAGTTCTTCGCCTACTTCTTAAGATTTGACATCGTACTGTAATATATTACTTTATTATATTACACCATAACCTTATTTTATTTATATCTTATTATGTATATTAATATTAAATACTATTTTTTCTATTTACATCCCATTTTTTCAACATTATTACTATGCTTGTGTTATCTATATCATAAGTTTTTATGCAAGCGTTTTAAACTCTTCATAGGATAGTAAATTAGTTTTTGTGTCAATAGATTTTGCAAATACTCAAAACATATATTTACTATCTGGAAGTTTAATCTAAAATGAAATTTAAAAAATTACACATGACTCCTTTCCGAAGGGCCATCACGCTCAAAATCTTTCCATAAACCTTGGCTAATTGTCGGTAAAGTTTGGGGAGGACAAAACCGATTTTATAAAACAGTAATTTTCTGGCTTAGTATTTATATCTCTCAGAATATTTATTGGGAGCCCTGTTGCAGTTTGGCCACTAAGACCCATGTGTATAGGGTCGATCAAACGCTCGGGTTACCACCCATCCGGCGGCCTCTACGCAGAAGTGTGAGCCCGGGTAGGACTCTGCCCTGCGGGCCGGTCTGCCCTCAGAAGTAAACTTTTCTTTACTCTTTTTATAACTTTAGTACGTAAGCTAAAACTTGTATATTTTATAATGTTAGATAGTAAGTGAATTGTTGACATTTCTATGATTAAATAAACGGTTCACGGGGTGCCGGAGGGGGTAGAAACCAGGAGAATCTTCCTCCATATCTCCGTTCGTCCACCCCTCACGTAATACCCTTCTGGTACACGGGAGGTTGTCGATGCACCATATCCCGGGCAGATAAAACGACCCATGTCTTTAGAACTGCCCGGGTGGTGGGCGGGGTTTCTCACCCCGCTTGTCACCGCGTAGCCTAATAATGATAACCGGGAGCGTCTGGAAACGGCTTTGTTTTCTATACAGCGGGAGTGGTTGTTAACCTTACGGCAACTTCTCTTGAAACGACCAATCGGCTACTCGATACCGGGTGAAGAGCCAAGCATAGGATACCGTGGTCTGCGATAGATTCGTTAGACATCGTATCACCGCTACGTAAGGGAGAGGATCACGTAAGCGACCTTGATCCTGTAACCAGTCAGGAGGCAGGATGTATCCTGAAGGTTAATTCCAGACGGAGATATCCTTCCAAACTGGTAGTCAGGGGCGAAGCTGCCAACTGGGTACCTTTCCCGGTGCCTCGCCGTAAGGCAATGGCCTCTGACGGGCAGGTGGCGTAACTAGACAGTGGATTGTTTTTCGTCCAAAGTCTTCTGCGCTCACCTCAAGGGAGACAAAACGATATATATCGTTAAAACCTCCTGTGATGACGGGTTCGCCAGTTGTATTTGACAGCTCTAGTTTTATTCTATAGAGCGGGGATAGTGTTAACCTTATGGCAACTGCTCTTGAAACGATTAATCGCCTACCCGATTCCGGGTGAACAGCCGGGCAAAGGCCGCCGTGGTCCGCGATAGATTCGGTAGACACCGTATCACCGCTACGTAAGGGAGAGAACCGCGCAAGCGACCACGAGCCAGTAACCATTTGAGAGACCGAAGTAATCTGGTTGCAACTGGAAGTAAGGGCGCGAATGTCGGCCTGCTGGGGGATTAACCTGATTATCTCGTGGTAAGGCGTTAGCTTCTTACGGGCGAGTGACTAGACAGTGGATTATAAATAGGATAGAAAAGATAAACGGCCCATAGCCACGCGACTGACAGAACACATCAAAGCTGTTAAAAACGTTCAGCGAGAAAAATCGGCGATCTGCGAACATATATTGGATAGCGGAAGTAACCACTGGATGCAGTTTCAAAATCCCATTCTGCTATCCAAAGAACAATTCTACTTTCCTAGCATGATCCGGGAAGCCATTGTAATAAGAAGAACCCCGAACTTCAATAGAGACGAACGGTTACAAACTCTCTTCTACGTGGAACCCTCTTCTTAAAATGTTCCCGCCGCCGCACGCCGAACGCAAAGACGTAAAACAGGATACAGTGAGTATTGTGTGCGAGACGGAGTTTCAAAATTCCCGCGCTCTGAGCCCGCCCCCCCGCCACCGTTATAACCTACGCAGTGGCGGAAGCGGCATGCGACCTACCCGCAAAACAACGGATTGACAGCTTTTCAGTCTACCCTGGACAACGGCGGCTGCAACGTTACCGAAACGTCGGGTGCTACAAATTTCACGCGGTAAATTCGTTTTCTATCCTATTTACAATGTCAAACAACCGCGATAGTCTTCGATTTTATAGACAGTGGATTGTTTCGTCCCAAGTCTTCTACGCTCACCTCACGGGAGACAGAACGATCTAATATCGTTAAAACTTCCTGAGGTGACGCGTTCGCCCGTTGCTGCAAATAAACCTGAATTCTAAAGGTGCGAGTCAGCGGTCGAGTATCGACGCTGGGCTTGTCGGCCATTGTCGGCGATCGCGCCGCGTCCCTCGGGTTCAGTGATTTATGTCCCGCGTTGGCGGCAGTACGGTCGACGTTTGCTCCGATAGGGTCACCTTAATCTCAGGTTCTCTACCTATCTACTCCGAACTTGCAACTCCCAACTGGTGCTGTTTGCGCGCAGTTTCATTGTCGGTGGAATCTGGGTTATTTGCGGAGGTAAATGTGTCACGAATATTTGGTATCTAACGGGCTCCGTGCAGTTTGGGCCAGATGATCTGTTTGTTAGCTTGGGTCGGCTCAACTTACGGCGCAGCTCTCATTCGGTAGCCTCGTCGAAGAGGGGCTAACCTGGAAAGGACTCTGTGAGTCTCGTCGTGGTTCGGTGGGATTGGTTGTTCTAATCTGGGAGAACACCTCGGGCGATACTGAGGGGTTTGCTTATCGTGCGGCGTTTGACAATCCAATGTGCACTCCGGCGAATAACGGAGGGGAGAAGGAGAAGGGGTCGATCTGGAAACGAAATTTTCCATGGTTTTTGAGCTGATGTCAGCTATCTTTGTCACCGATCCGTTAACCACCCGATCCCGTTTGATATTGATTATTTCAAAGGGCGCCACGTTCCGCGGCAGAGAAATCCTGCCAATGTAATTGAAAGTATTTTTTTTTGTATTTTTAATTGTTGTAGTGATTTTTTTTTTGTTTATTGGAAAAAAAATGGATTTTTTTTTGTTTATCATTCTTTTTCAATTCATTCATTCATTAATTTTCAAACTAAATTCAACAAAACTGAGTAACGAATTTATGATCAATTTAATATACTTGGCCATTCCTACACAATTGTAATGCTTGCAAATGAATTAAATACTCCTAATCAAATAAGTAAATGCTAATAAAAACGATATAAAACGGTCTTCAAACCGACCCAAAGCACAGCTCGGTCTTTGAGATGTATAAATGATATAGTACCACTGCAAACCCCGGATGTGTAGGTGGGGTGATATTGCACCACCATAGCGACTGGACTGATGGAACACATCATCACGCTTTAAATGGTCACCCAGAAAAATCGGCAATCGCGAACACTTATTAAGATTACGGAACAAACCGCTAGGTTTAGTTTTACAATCCCATTGCTTGTTTTGTTTTGTTTTTACTATTTATTGTGAAATTTCCCAGTGGGCGGGTTTATTACCTAGCATTCGTCAATCTCTTACAACAAATCCTACTATGAAGTTTGCGTATAACGTATGTGTAAGTGTTATAGGTTATTGGTTATTTCTAAGTGTTATAGGTTAGCTATAAAATATTGCCTGCAGGCAATAACCTCACCTTTTCTTAAGAATAAAGCGTCTTTTTTTATTATTATTATTAAGTCTTGTTATATCTTGTTACTAAATTCGACAGACAAAAGTTATCCTATATTTTATCCCATCGGACCCTTATTTTATCCCATCGGAAATTCGAACCCGGAACACATTGCCATCGGGTCGTGTGATTATTACAAAAAAACATTATTTTTCCCATCACGATCCAGAAGAGCTTGAAATAAGGAAAACCCCAAACTTTAATGGAGACTAAGGTTTGAAACCTTTTTGTACATGGCCTACCTCTTGTACCTACCTTACTTGTACCTAGCCTCGTCTTAAACTTCTCAACTTTAAATAATGTAACTTATAACCTAATTGGATATATTAGGTAATAAGTTCTTCCAGTTCATGTTTGCCAACTTTCCGTATTGTTATTGTAGTTTCACGTTCAATAGACTTTATGTTTTTACATTATCGCTCCTAGAACACTAAATTGTCTTTACGAAAATGTGGTTATGGTTTTATTGTCATATATTACCACTCGTCGCAATATAATGATTAGTAATGTGCGACTAATGATGATGAACCATGTAACATTTTTAATCAACAAACATTTCCATTTCCGAGATTCAATTGACGTAATGTAACAGGCAAAATTGTCGACTGCCTGATAATTAATATGATTCAAAGAAATAATAATTTAATTTCTTTAATACGATGCACTTTATCATTGCATAGAAAACAGCGTCTTTCAGGATCATCAGTATTTATTCAGACGAAATTTACCCCACTTAGAGCAATTTCACTAATATGTAAGCACGTACAATTAACATAATTTTTCACTGTCTCTGCCAACGCTATCCCTGTTAAGCTATCTCTCTTTTTATTTTCTCTTTGATAATTAAGTCGTAAAATATTAAAACACTGTGTTTATCTCACCACATGTAATCACCGAGGAAACACCAAGCCGACGCAAAGTGGGAACTCCGATCATCGATAACTCACGATAGTAGAGAAACCCGACAGTAATTTTACGGGTGTGATCAATTTATACATATCATGAATTAGAAATCGTTGTGGAATATATTTTCATTATAAGGCAAAATTTGTTTAATTTACGTTCCCGTCAGGAAAAGTATTGTGAACGCGCATTTTTTCGAGATAAAGACGAATATATATATACATGTTGACTCCCCCCCCCCCCCCCCCCTCCGAGACGATTGATACAGTTTCGACTGAAGTTTATCTGTGAGTGTGTGTATTCCTCCACGATAGCGCCTAATCACTTCATTCGATTGAACTGAAATTTGGTATGTTGGCATAATTTGGTTATCTCAAGAGTTAAAAAGATTTTAGTTTCAATCGGTCTACCTTTTTTATTGTTATAAATTGTATTTTCTTCGCCTAAAGTTGCGGGCGGCCAGTGACATCTGTTGACGCGTGCCTATGTCACTGCGCACTACTACCTATGAACCGCGGCTGCGGTTCGTGGACATCGACATGCGCTTTCGAAGCTTTATCACTGGATTTCAGCTATTTCAGCTCGATTTTGCTCAGATTAAAATGAAATGTTATTTATGGTGATAAATGCATTGCCAATATTGTTAACTAAGAGAACGCATGTTCCAACAATCCTATGACAGTTACTTTGTGATTCTGGAAAGTCTTGGGGTGACACAAACGATTTCTTTGACATAGCACGTTTTGCAGTATCACCGACGATGTTCAACTTTCCGCTATCCCATTCTTTTTATCAGTAGCAAACGCATAGTAAATAAATAAATAAAAAGTGGCAGAAGACTTTTACTAAGTTTTGCATGTATCGTAATCCCCTGTACAAAATAACGTCCAAAAATAAAAACATGTTTAAAAAAAACATTTTTTGTATAGTTCTACATACAGAGTTATCTCTTGAAAGGTTGGTCATGCATTCACTGGCACCTCGTAAATCTAGAAACTTAAAAATCGTAATGGATGACATTTCCTCTAAATATTCATATACCTATGTAGCTAAATAGTAGTCTAACCAAGAAGGGTTTTGATATTTTTTATCAAATAAAAAACGATATTTATAAGAAAGATTATTTTATTATAACATAACAATTTATATTACATTAACTTTTTTACAATTTAAGACGAATACCAGAACTTATTTACCTAATTGAAGATATTGGTAGAGTCTTAAACTCTGACTTCGAAACAATTGAAATTAGAGTACAGCGAATTATACACTCGTGTTTTCAATATAGGAATCCAAATATGATATTTTAAAATTTTCTAGGTATTATCATATTTTTTGAAGATATTGACAGCAACTATTGCAGGTGAGCATTAGCGTTTCTGTACTGACAGCACCTGAAAATAAACATATTATTCAACAATCACGTCACTTATAAGAACAATAATATTAAAAAAAATAAAACACGACTGCTGTTACAACAAGCGAACGATTGAATTTATAATTATAATAGATACAACTTGTTAGCGCGGAAAAGCATTTTTTTAGAGAATATCGATCTTCGTTGAACCAATATTTATTGAAACAACATTCAATTTATGGAAGCTCTGTTACGGCCCCGTTGAGGCGTGTTATCTTTATTACCATACAGTGCTTAAAGACGATTGCGCAATCTCTGAGTCAGTCGACGGGCCTTGTCCAAGACCCGTGACTTTTGTCGCTGAGAATTTGCCCTTTAGCGGGGCTACACGTAAGATTGACCCGGCTTTCTGAGTGTGGTATCGACAGGATGTCAGCCATCGCGCCGATCGTGACGATCGCGCGCCACTCGTGACGCTTTATCGCTCGCGCCGAGCGGTGTCTCTGCACAAAGTCGGTTGTCCTCGGGGTTCAACCAATAAAACCTTTTTTTAAATAATTATGGTTCTTATATCCATCGGTCTATATATTTTTGGAATCTACTCAGTCATACTTTTGACTAATAGTAAATACGATGATGTATTATCTAAACGTATTGACATTAAAACAGTTGGACAATATTTATTAGACACCCGGGATGACATAACAATTCTAACAATACCACACAGTTTTAAACCTGTTAAAACCCTGAAAACGTTACACTTCTTTTTTGGGCAGTCGTGGACAAATAAAGGTCAGACCACATTTAAATATTTTGAATGCACAAACTTACACGAGCAAGACCACTACTGTTACTAACACCAGAAATCTTGAAAAGTTTCCATTATTTATGCTCCAAAGGGTGATTAATATAGACGCCGGAGTATTTATTGAAGGTGTTTTTGATAGTATTGCAGCTGTGTTTCCGTGTTGCATCGCGGCTGGCTGTTCACCTGGGTTGAAGAAATATAATAATCAATATGAATAATATAATCAAATGCCAGTCAGTGGTTCTTCAAAATGACCAGATGAACTATATTTGCAAAAGACTTCACAGTTTAAGCGTCATATTAGCAATATAAAGATTGTTAATTGCTTTTGTCATGCGGAAAGAGGTCTTCGAGAAAACAATCGGAAAGGCTGAAGCCCTTGAGGAGATAAAGGTTTGAACCTAATCATAAGATAGCTCGGAGCGGCCCCTTTGAGATTCTGAAGAGCAAACCTAGGATTCTCGTATCTCTCCTTTCTCAGTCATACTTTTCTAGGTCATAAATAAAGAGACATTTTGCAGCCTTTCTACCCTGGTGGCTAGATCTTCCTTGATGTCGAAAAAGGCAACTATGCATAATCAAGGGAGAAAGCAGAATAGATTGGAAGATTGTGATTTTGCTTTCCTCTGGGAGAAAATTCTCAAGTTTATTTATTGCATGAAAGTGGCCAAAGAGTTTACCTCTCATCTCCCCGATGTGTGGCTGCTATGAAAGATTTTGGTCGAGGTAAACATTAAGATTTTTAACCTGGGAGCTCATTGGGACCTCATCCGCTGCTATGCCATTCCTCGGTAAAGAGTTCATGTCGATCCTCGAGGTGAAATAGCTGCTTCTGATTATGATAGCTTGAGTCTCGAATGGATTTAGAAGCAAGCCATGGAATTTCAACCAGTCGGATATCATCGCAAAGTCAGGGTTAATATAAGCTATAGCAGCGTCAATGTCTTCTGGGCGGAAGTGATAGAATAGATTTGGAAATCGTCGGCATAGAGATGATATTTTGCATTAGTAACGTTAGGTATTGACAGTGGCGGATACAGGATTTATATTGTGGGGGGGGGGGGGGGGGGACTGAGGGTCGGTCTCGCTAATAGCTATATCAGTAAATAACAATAATTCCAGAATATTCGTAAAAATCTGTAGTGCAACTACATTAATAAATTAGGTATACCTACGAAATTAGACTGAACTAACAGATTTTTAATATAGAGTTCAGTAACAAATTTGAAAGTTTTGTTTATTTATGTTTTGGGGGGGGGGGCTTCAGCCCCTTAGCCCCCCCCCCCCCCCCCCTGGATTCGCCACTGGGTATTGAGTTAATAAATAGAGGGAAAATAAGCGGGGATAAGACACTACTTTGGAGAACGACGGCGACTTGTGACAGAAAAGCTTGTCCTTATATTTAACACACTGACTGCGGTTATTCAAGAATGACCGAAGCCATTTGATGACGGGATCGACGAAATGACAACATTTTAAACGGGCTAGGAAAATGTCATAGCGGTCAGAATTAAAGCAGAGCTGAAATCCAAAAGGACGAGAAGAGTAAGTATCTATGGCTTGTCGAATGTCATCGGTTACCTGTACTAGGGCAGTAGTTGTGCTGTGGTTGGGTCGAAATGCCGACTGAAATGGGTTTTAGGAGGTTAATCAGATACGTAAGTAAGTAGCTGATTGTAGACTAACCGCCTTAGCTAGTACAGGGAGAATGAAAATTTGTCATGTACCTATGTTTCCGGTGAGTATGCATTGGGAAATTTTGGAATGGGAATAATACAAGCATTGTTTCAGACAGAGGGCAAGTCGCCAGATAAGAGTGAGTAGTTAAATATGAAGACAATTACTTCAGCCAGTCCATCGAGCAAAGGGATATTATGAGTGTTAAACTAATACCATCACAACCTACAGTTTTGTTTTAATGCTGAGCAGTACTTTTTTCACCTCGAAAATAAGCGAAATGGACAATGCTTTGTGTAATAGTAAATATGCTTATGGGTGTATTATTGTAAAATTGAAACTGTGCATTAATAATAATCATAATTAGTTTATTAAAGTCAGATAATATTAAACAGAACAATAATTTTATCACAGTTAAGTACTATACAAACAACCACTTGTGAGGCTCGCGGTCAGGTTTTCGAGCCAAAACTGTTTATCACGTGCCTGGCCCGTGGTACAACAGTCAAGCATAAACTGTATTACGTGTCTGGCACGTAATACTTCAACAGGGCCAAATGTAAGACAGATTTGCTGATTCGTGGAACTACTTAAAAGCTTGGCAGTTTTGTTTACGTTTTGGGACAATACTATCGCAACTTAAATGGTAGGCCATGGGGTTAAATATATATAATATAAAAAAATATATATGTGTAATAAATTAGGAAAAATAAATATAATCACCTGTGGCATGATTTACCGTAGTTTATTAAAATAGAACCAGTACACTAGACGGAATGTCACAATTTATAAGAAACATAATTACCCAATAAAAAAATCTAATACAATCATAACAAAAATATGATTTATATACTTAAAATCAAAGCTTTCAGGTAGATACGAATTCGAAAAAAATGATGAAATGAAATAGTCAAAGGCATGATATTGAGTCAATAATCAAGGAACCAAAGAAACATATCTTTAGTATAAATAATCAATAACCAAAAAAATCTAAAATAAATCAAGAAAAAATATATTATTAAAAGGTAATACTTACAAAAAAAAATGTAAAAATATTCATAATGACAGAGTAATTGCGATATATCTTAGATATAATTGTGCGATATATCATCTATCATAAAGGTTTAGAGCTGCGTAAAATATTATAATAAATATATAACACTATATCAGTGCATATTACATAATAGTATCTTCTTGCCAACTTACCGTTCAGTACATGTAGCATCACGCTAGCCATTTCTGAATTTGAGGGCTTACAAGTGTAATTTCCAGAATCGTCTCGTTTTGAGTTGTAAATGATCAAGGTTCCGACCTGGTGATAAAATTAAAATTACAATAAAAGTGCTAATTGACTCTGTTATCTATGATTCTTCCCTTCCCTTCCCTTCTTCCCTTCACTCCCTTATTTCTATAAGGGAGTAAAGGGAAAATGCGGGGGGAGGGGGGATGGAAAATTCTCTTTTTCCATCATAAATGTAGCCAATAGATTAAAAGCATGACAAAATTGGAGTTTTCACAAAATTAAATGCAAATACAAAGGTCGTTTCATATAAAGGTGTCTTAATAGGAGTGCACTATTTAAATTTTGTGGCATTTTTTTCTTGTGCAAGTGGCAACTCTGAAATTTGATAGCTGTTATCTATGATTGTTCTGACTATTTAAAATGGAGCTCTACACAAAAGAAGAACGCGTTATCATTGTGAATACTAATTACAAAAATGGGATTCACTACAAAACTTAAATTTACAACAAAATACACTACAAAACAAAAATCGTTTCAGGAACATGATAACGGAGTTCTTGTGGCTTCAACTGGACGGCATGGATCTGAATGACATGTGTTTTCAAAATTGATTTATTGCAGCAACGATTTCCAGACAAAATCATCTTACTCATACGCTGATGTTGACTGGCCACCAAGACCATGCGATTTAACGCCGTGCGATCTCTTTCTTTGGGAATTTGCGAAATCTCGTGTCTATGCGAATAAACCAGAAACAATTCCTGAGCTCAAGGTCGAGATTCAACGCGTCATCGGTGAGATACAGCCACATCTTCAATACTTATTTCTCAATGTGTACCTATATATTTAACTAGCATTAAGTTTTCCTAAGAAATGAAAATAAAATAAAATATTTGTCAAAAAGTCACTAAAAATTTCATGACAAGAGCAATGGCCTGTCGTCAGAGCAGCGGAGGCCATTTGCCGGATATTTTATCCCATACTTATTCGGAACATGTATACTTTACAATGCAATAAAAATATCACAAGTTGCTCAAATAATACGTGTTTTATCTTTAAACGAAATATTGAGACATCTTTTTTAAAGCATACATTGGGCCCGATTGCGTTTCTTTGTGAACTAAAACTAAAATTAGTCCAAGCGAACGAGACAGAGCAATAAGTTAGAGCGGTATATGAATCGAACGATAGTCGATAAATACTACCTGCCGAACTTATACTCGTCCGAATAAATTCGAGCATATTTCGTGCGGTGTAACATTTGACCTTGGCGGGCAGTTTTAATGCCAAAAAGTGACAACCGTCATCTCACACTTCGCTCTAGCGTATTGCCCTGTCTCGTTCATACGGACTAATTTCCGATTTTAGTTCACGAAAAAACGCAATCGAGCCCATTTTCTGATTAATCACACTATTATTAGTATCTTTTTAAAATATTAGTATTCTTGCTTATCAATGACTGAGATGCAACGTTTGGGACGCTTTAATATTACATCCAAAATACCATCAATTTGCATCTTGTTTGAGAGATCAGGTTGTGTGCATTTGTTTTCAGGTTTTGCATACAATGTCGATAATAAACTGTCATAATAGAGTTCTATTTATCATGTTGAAAAATTTGTCATCATTGGCAAAGATCATCATGTTTGACCTTTGATTGATCACATCAAAATTGATGGAGCTTTCTGCGGTCTATACCAAAAACATTCGACAGATAAACGGAGATGGTGTCTTGGATGGAATAGGAAAGTTTCCGAAACATTAGGACTCATTGAATAAGGAGTAAGGAGTAACATTGACCGATTGCTGGAATAAACAAATAACGTTTTATGAGAAAACTCAACTATCGTCAATGCTTGGTACTGAAAACGTACGAGAACAGACTGAATCACTTCAATATTGATAGATTGGAGAACCGCCGTACCACGGCAGATATGGTACTATTAGATAAAATTATCCACAACAAACGTGGACAAGCCGTATTTCATAAAAAAAATATCTTTTTACGGACCACCATTTGTGGTTCGCTCCCCAAGTTCGAAGTCCATCGCGTCTATACTAGGTGTACACAAAATACTTACAATAGGTCTAGAATATCGACTTATTTAACATGAAGAATTAATTTAAGGAGAGCATATACATAAAATTAATCGAAAATGCGACAGAGATTTTAAATTGGATAGTTATGTTTTAGGGACTAATTAGTTTAATTTTTTTATGTTATTTTTGACATTTTAATTTACATTTGTTTTATTTTTCACATATTTATTTTATTGACAATTACTTCATTAATTTTGTTATCTGATTTAGGAACGTTGATTTAATTTGTTATTTTATTATTTTTTTAAATTAATTTTTAATATATTTTTGTTTTATTTGTGGTCTACAAATGTTCTTTTATATAATGTAGCATATTTTTCTTATTTTTTGTACTGCACATTAATATGTAAAATATATGACCACTTTTTCCTTCTTTTCCCGTCTCTGCGTATTGGAGACTTAATTCATAGAAACTATTGTTGAAAACATTTCCTCGGCCAGAAATATTTTATTTAACATATTTGTATTAATTTTTGTAACGTTGTGTGTTTTCGTTATTAAATAAATAAATAAATGCTTGCAATATTTATGAAATGGCTCTAATATCACAAAAATTTAAGTAGTTAAGAAAAGTTTTAAAACGCAACCGTCAGAAAATCGTTAGTAATACGTTAGCGTTACGCAAAACAGTACAGACCATGCGAGCTTTGGTTCAAGGACTTATATCACAGGTCATGGTTTTAATCGCGATGGCATCAGGTATCGCCATTAAACCCTTAAATGCGTGGTATCCCGTAATTACCGTGACATACGATAAATTATTAAATACACCTAATCCGTCATAATTAAAGGGTTAACTGCGAAGCCAATTAAAAAATATTTAGTGTTACTGCAGATTATAACGCGTGCTTAAAATGTTTTTGATAATAAGTAAGAGCCTAAATTAGATTTAATCTGTGGTAGAAATTGTTAAAATTGCTGGGTGAGTCGATTAAGTTTATGCGTTACGGGATGTACCCGCGGCTCTGCCCACGCCAAAGTAAAGAATACAATAGAACAACTTTATTGTACTAAAAATAAGATTACATAAGGCATTATTCCATTGGTTTAAAAAAAATATGCACAAATGGCGGACTTATCACTATAGAGATATCTTACAGTCGACCATTTGATAAGCTAAGTTTTAATTGTCATCGTACAGTACACATTATAGAAATAATAAAGTAAAATTTAATATAAACTAATACAAATATATGCAAATAACTTATGCTAGGGTTTACAATGTACCACTCGTTTAATACTTTTGTCCAGGGAAGGATTTAGGAGAGGATAAGGGGGAGGGGGAAGGGGGGTATTTTGGTAAGTGGATGTGTTTGCGAATGCAAATGATCCTTAAATAACTTCTTAAAAGCCAGCAACGAAGTTGAATCCGTGAGAGAGTGTGGGAGCTGATTCCATAACAAAAAGAATGGACGGTAAGAGTTTACGTAAATATAAGAGTGATATAACGGAATGGTGAATGTGTTATCCCGGCCTGATCAAAATGGAAGACTGTGAAATTGAAGACCATAAAGTACCTATTGAAATTTATGAAAATATAAAAATTAACAAAACTAACTGGCATCGTTGTCTAACTATATCACGTTTTTTTTATAAACGACGTCAGGTCAAATAACAGCCAGAGTTCATGCAACAATTTGACTTGTGGTATTAGTTAATTTTTAAGTGGTTAATATACCTATATCCAAAGTGGTGGTAGTTCTACATATTTTTCCAATACTCACGGTTGTGTCAGATCCAACTCTCTCCATCCTCGCGTCTACTTTTAATGGATCATAATTTAGAACTCTGTTGTCATCCCTGTACCAGAAGATATAAGCTGGATCCTCCAAAGACTGCGTAATGATACACTTCAGGGTGACGGTACTGCCAGCCTTGACGTACATGTCAGGTTCTCCTAATATCTGTATCTTTGGCACTATAAAACGAAACACATTACACCTCAGCAATATTTTATAGTTTTGGGATAATATGAAAATGTCAGTTTACGTACCTACAACGTTGAGCTGTATGAAATGACTCAACTTCGGTACTGTACTGATCTGGCATTCGTAAAGACCGGCATCTCTGGCTTGAACATACTTGATCTAAAAACAATAAAAAGAAATTCTAAAATCGAAATAGAAAAAAAACCGGTAATAGAAAAATAAATAAATATGACTTACAACACTGTCGATATTGTCTACAATCTACAAGGTTTTAACTACTCATAGGCTGCTTAATGCTATGTAAACCTAACCGATACAATAAACTGGCTATTAGTTTTAGCTATTTTATTAATATTATTTGTTGAGGAACTAGCAGCTTAACGCTGATGTGTGTATATCTATGAAATTAACTGGTGTTGCTGTTTTTTTTTAATATATATATATCATTTTTTAAATATATATCGAGCCTGTTTTTGAATGTGTTTATGGTTGGTGCTTCAATAACTTCCTCGGGCAGTTTATTCCAGCTGTAACGATTCTGTTTGTCAGGAAGTGCTTTCTTGCTTCAGTTGAAAAGCTTGTAACGTTGAGTTTCAGGCTGTGACCTCTTAAGTGATGGTTTGAATTGAACACAAACATGCTTTCCAACTCTGGGCAGTCGTAGTGTTGCCTCAGTATTTTGTATGTTTCTATGAGATCTCCTCTGTGTCTCCGTTGCTCCAGAGTAGTCAGTTTGAGGATTTTTAATCTATGTTCATAGGGTGTTTTTCTTAAGGTATTTGGCAGTTTTGTAGCTCTACGTTGTAAACTTTCAAGCAGGTTGATGTCCTTGGCAAAATAAGGATTCCAGATTTGAAAACCATACTCGATCAGAAGACGAATGTAGGTTTTGTAAATTTTTTGAAATGTTGGTATCGTCAATACTTGAAAAGCTTTCTTTACGAAATATAGAAGTGAGTTTGCCTGTTTTACGGTGTTTTCAATATGGTTATTTTTATATATAGTTCAATATAGTTCAATTTTTAGTTATCTTTGTTGATTATTATCACACCACACCAACACAATACACTCACACAAACACACAAAATAACCATAAACACTAGCCTTTTATGTAGTGCTAACATTGAAAGGACTTTAATTTTATTAAGTTTAGACTTTTTCAGTAGTTTTTTAAACGTTATTTATGTCATTTTATTGAAATCCGTAACCAATTTTATTTGTTGTAAATCTGTATACTTTATTGTCTAATGTCATTACTCTGTAATACTGTGTGATTTCATAACAAAGAATTGAATTGAATTGATTTAAAAGTTTTATAATCTGATATTAAATATTTCTTTAACTCCGTTATTATTAATCCTATGATAAAAAATAAAATTGCCTTAGAGAATGCTGAGAGTACAGCCCCTAGTTTAATTCAAGGTTATTTTTAGGACCTTTAGTAATTTACCAGTTAATAATTAGAAAACTAAATGATGTGAAAATGAAGAATTTGAAAATCGTACGTAAAAATCTAGAATTTTTATAAGTAAATAAATTATCGCACTTATTATTTGGGACAGTATATTATATTTGGAACAGTACCTATATTATTTGGGACATTATATTATACCATGTGTTCACTAGTTTAAAACACAGATATAGAATGCAATAGATAATATTCCAAAATATTCCATGAGAATAGAGTGAGGTAAACAAATCCCATAGAACCCCAAGTTTTTTGTTTTCTTCTAATGCGGTCTCCATATCGACTATGGAGACCGCATTAGAAGAAAACAGAAAACTAGTATCACATAATAAATAGTACTAGGCTACGTTTGAAGTTGCAGTTCTATAAATGAAAATTTTAGACCAAAATATTTCGTATACAAATTATGTATTAACTAGCTGACCCGTGCCCACTTCGTTGGGCGGTAAAACTTTTTACCTGTGATGAAATTATGAGTGTGGTTCGGTTAGTACTGAGTGCTATGATTTATTTTCTGACTGCCAAAAAAAGGGTTATGTTTTTACTGAATATGTATGTATGTATTTGCATGCCAATTTGACTATAATACCGTTATTTGTGAGTGTCTTCTTGTGAGTGTCTTATTTGTGAGTGTCTTATCTCTTTAACCATTTATGCAGTAAAGGGGAAAAGTCTTTTGTTTTAAACACTTGAGACGATAAATTTACTTATTTTGATATGAATTCATAATTGTTGATAATATGACCAATAAACATGATCTAACGATTTAGATAATTTTTTAAAACGATTTGTGTGAATTTTTTAGAGTTGTTTAAGTTTCTGCTGTAAAACCGTCTTGGATAGAAATTCAGGAAGGATTTGAAAACATTGCTTCTTAATATCATTCCTGTTCATTAAATTCTTTGAAAACAATATCGTATTTACTAATATAATATACTATTTTTTATTGTAGGTTGTTGTATTCTTTTTTGTCTATTTAAATAATTTTAGAGTAATTTACTGTGTAATTTTGGAGTGTGTAAGTCTTTGTTAAATTGATTTTAAAAATCAATAGAGTTTTTTTTACCATACTTTTTCAATATAGGTCCTACTTGTTGATTTTACTTGATTAATATAATACTTAGTCATTCCTACACAATTGTGAAGTTTTAATAGAAATATATATTCGGTATCTGTGTCATTCGTCAGTTAATTTTTAAAAAGTTATCCAAAGTCGGAAAAACCTAGAAATCTGTTAGAGCAATGTCTTTTCGAGTACGGTACTGCTCCAGACGTAACTGCTGACAATTTGTCACCGTTTGTTTTAAAATGTGTCGTCGTGGAGAAGCAACTGCGAAGAGCGTTTACCCAGGCTCGGTTATTTTATTCGCGTGCGCCTCAATCATTGTTTCTAATTCTTGATTGTATCTGCACGTGTGAGTAAACTGTTGTGCAATACCGTAAAAAGCTATAATGGATATTACCAGCATAACACATCATATTCGAAAATACCGCTAATCTTCAACTTCTTGATGATGAACAATGATGATCTCGACTATATCTCCTTCTGTAATAAGTTTTTAATCGATTTTCAATTTGACAAAAATGTATTGACTATTTTTCTTATTAAGTAGGCACATATTAATTATACCTTGATTATTTTTATTTGCAATATAATCACTAAGACATGTTATTTTACTTTCTGACAATCGTCACATTTTTTTTTTGTTATTTTTGACATTACATTTATTAATTTAATACTAAAAAAACTTATTTTTATCGGCATTTTAAAGAATTAATTACTCTGTGTTTTTATCTGGTAAACTAAATGGTGAGACTCGATTAAATTCTACAATAATACCTTCTATATTCTTACGAGTAACCTTTTATGTTTTGATTATTGATAGAAGAATTTGATCATTAATGAAGAATTCAATCATATCACGGCCAAATGTAAATGTAATACAACTGTCTATACAACTATGTATTAGTTTTTAGGACAATACATTATTTGATTTGATTTGAATGACAAACAACTGACAAAGAAATGAACAACTGGATTTGAACAATTAATAACGTAGTCTAAAATATAATTTATTTGAATTTAGAATTTTAACTTTAACCGATGTTATACGAGTTAAAAATAAACAGCAGCTACATAGGTATGGGTCTAATAGTCATATTTCATACTCGAGTGTACGCTTAACATGCACGTACATGATCACGACACTCGAAAGAAAGCCAACGTAGCTGTCCCCAAAGTTCGTTGGAATATAATCCAAAACTCGTTTGTCTATTTAGCCTCCAAACACGTTAATAACCTTCCAGAGTAAATACGGGATTTAGAAAGAAAAAAAAATTAATATAGATGGTTCTTTTATGTTTATTTTTGTTCATTTTTGTTTCATTTATATTTTGATTATTTGTGTAGAATGTCATATCTAAATTTATTTGAAATTTTGGATAAATAAAAGACTATTTACTTTGCTATTAAAGAATATAGACTATTCATAACATAAATCATAATTCATTTATAATATTCACCTGTAAATTCCACGTACTCGTCGCCTCTATAAAAAATGCCTGGAATCTTTCATCTGCTATAAATGTATATCGATCGACTGTCAATATATGTGAATCTCTCCTTCTGATCCATGAAACTGATTTATTATCTAGTTGCTTTATCTGCAAAAAAAAACAATATATTTCATAAGTATTCCATAAGTCACGTCTGTGGCTGTGAACGAAATTATGAATAATCTTTTAAACCTCAGACCTTACAAGGTAGGTATCCGTGTGCACCTAATTGTGTAGTTATATTTGTAGCAGATGAAGGGTCGAAGTAAGGGCCCGTGAACCTTTTCACTTTGTGCCTTATCGATGACACTTCTCCGCATGATAACACTGGTAACAAAGAGAGAAATACATTTTAAAAATATCATTTCTACTTGCTACCATAGCTTGCGCGTGAATGTGCTTTCAGGTAGGTGATGACTTTCTACTATTAAAGGCGTATACTGACAAAATACAGGTATGTATACACTTTCATGAAAGGTTATAGTTATAATAATTACTGGGGTAATGAGCTTTTTAATACAGTGGCTTCAGATAAAATAACTAAATACTCTGATTGTTTAAAGACTGAAACGACGAGAAAGGACCTGGGAATCCCACTGACCTAAGATAAAGGATTTCCAGGGCCGATCTGTACTATTTTCCAATAGAAAATCGTAGCTATAATAGACTCGTAATAATAGTATTACGAGAAAAAGTGAAAAATAAAAAAAAGCGAAATGACATACAATATTAACATTACATTCTTATCCAATTGCTATTCATTATCAATGTTTTTATAGATGATCAAATAAATTTATTACTGTATAGCCATCAATGCTATCAGCGCCTCCTACATTTCACTATTTCTGAATGGTTCCCAAATCGTATAATGGAGTTGTGCTATTTTATACTGTATAATACCATATACTCGTATAATCAATGGTAGTACATTAGGATTGTCCGTATACATAATTGTCGGATGCCAAGCACTTGGAAATCAGCAAAGAAACGGTGTTGTTTCTTATCAATCACTTGGATAAGGTCCTTTTGAGCCGATCTGTCCGTAACTGATGACAAACTGAGCAATCGAATCCATGTCGATTTTTAACCTGGTGGAGCTCAGTATGTCACGTATATTCAATTTCCGTGGTCTCGTTGACTGGTGTCGATTCCTTTATTAGCTCATAAAGACCTTAGAAAAGCCCCACACAACAAATAAAAAAACAGGCGCCTCGTATTCGAGATATCCCACTCGTCACTCAGACCTACAGCTACATAGGTGTAAGTGTCGTTGATGTAAGCGCTATCAATTTCCGTAAATGCAAAAAAGTTTTACGTTGCAAGCATAATATGGATATATGCCAAAGCTGTTTAAGTCTGATTTTAAAAAATGCAACTGATTCGTTTAAATAAAAAAACTTTAATTTCCTTAATACTATGCTAAAATAGCTAATTAATAATAAATTATTTGATTATGTCAATATTTGATTTGTGATAAAAGTACATGTATATTTAGTTCAATTTTGATCAAGTTTATAGTTGTACCTATTTTATATAAATAATAATATGAAATACATTAATACTGTATTTGTTGTCTTATTATGTAATACAGGATGGATTTTAATTAGTGACATCCTTAAAGTGGATGAATCAGTACGAGCAAGCAGGCAATTTTGATATATATTTTTTAGAAAAACTTTTTTTTTTGGTGATTTAAAAAAAATACAAGCGTAGAGCGCGCTGCGCCGTCTATCAATATGTTAAATATCGCCAATTAACAATATTCGAGATATTTCAACTACTGCTAGATAGCTCAAAGCGCTAAAAACTTTTTATACTATTGTTTAAAATACTTAAATTTTAAATTTTTTATAAATAAACGTTTTTGTGTTTTTCCCAATTTCTGTTATTAAAAGTTGCTTATTTGCTTTAACTGATTCACCCACTCCACGGCGAGGCACCGAAAAAGGTACCCAGCGGGCAGCCTCGCCCTCTGAATACCAGTTTGGAAGGATATCTCCGCCTGGAATTATCCTTCAGGATACCCCCTACCTCCTGACTGGTTACAGGATCGAGGTCGCTTGCGCGTTCCTCTTCCTTATGAAGCAGTGTCAACAGAATATACCGCGGACCACGGCATCCCTTGCTTGGCTTATTCGCCCGGGATCGGCTAGCCGAATGGTCGTTTCAAGAGCAGTTGCCATAAGGTTAACAACCAACCCCGCTCTATAGGAAACATTACTGTTCCCAGACTCCCTCGGCTGTTAGTCGGAGTGCACAATCGATTCTCTGACGGTGCGCAAACCGTCCAGGAGCGCAAGAAAGTTGAGTTGGGGAGACCTGCCCGCAGGCCAGCGTCCTACCCTGATTCTCGCTTTTGCGTGGAGGCTGCCGGATGGATGTTGACCCGTGAGTATTACCGATCCTGAACGAATGGATTTTTTATGAATGATTCGAATGTATATTTTAAATATTGCCCTTCCCAGAGTGCATCTAACACAGACTCAAAAGTCCTTCAATTACGTTAGTTTTAAGCTTTTTAACTGCCTCCCACTCCAAACTAGACTTCTGGAGTTAAAATTTTTCGAGAGTTTTATAAAAAGAAAATTGGCATCCACACATACTGTCTATACGTTGGACGAGTTCTACAGCTGTGCTGAATCGTTTGTAGTCTAAATAGTATTTGTAAATTTGATTTAAAAAGTTTAGGGCATGAAATGCTATTTTACAATATTGATAGGATTTTTTTAAGATACGCCTCAGGCGTTTTAGTTGTTAAGGTGACTATTAAAACGGTTTTGTTTCCAAATTATGTTGGAATTTAATTAGTGGATTATATAACATTTCTTTTTATGAATTTTTTTTGTTTTGTTTTTTTTTTTTTTTAATTTTTGATGCGATTATTTTTATTTTATTTTGTTATGTCTTTTAATTTGACACTTTTGCCACGATTTATATTCCTACTATGGTTTTTCATTTTGAAATTTAACTAATATGTAATTTACCTAATATGTATTTTTTCTTGACGATTTCGCCAGATTAAGTATCTTTGTTGTAGATATCTAGTCTTTTTGAAAAATTAATTATGATTATGATTATGAATGGGTCTTCGTGGTTAACTCCAACAGGGCCCATTAGCTCCCAATGAAAACTACAATAACAATATATTAACTACAGCACATTATTACATTAGCGCAATTAGAGGCTATATTGTAAACAGTAGCAAAAAAGAGAACATCGCAGCCGAGTATTTCTTCAAATCGACGCCACCATACTAGGCCTAGGCCCGTACTAAAGGAAGCTAGTACTACTTCAGCACACGTCAAATTACATAATTTTAAAATTAGGTTATGTATTTAAAAATAAACGGAACAGGGTCATCCGATACGGCGACATTCAATATGATCACAAAATTATTGTTTATTAATGACAATTTAAACCATAATTCTTCTGATCTAATAATATTAAAATTAACTAATAATAGTAAACAAGATACGTACAAATTAATCCTCAACCTAAAAATTAAGGCATTGATGTTTTAATGCGTATTTTAGCGGAAATACGTTATATAGTCAGTCTGCGAATCATATTTAAAATATCCATTACAAAAAAAGGAATAAAATAAATACTTAATAAAATTTAGGGATGGAAAAATAGCATTGCTATAAATAGTTAAATAAGCATAATGAAATAGTCAGACGATAATAATAAATCCATTATATCCAATTATATTCAATTTTAGCCATCATAAATTATAACCTATTTGAATTTCTAAATATTTTATGCATGAAGTTCGTTCTTTTTATTAGCTGATATAAATAGTTTATTTTATGGAAGTCGTGTATTTTCAATCGTTTGTCTAATTTCGGCTTTATCCGCTAATTTACGACGTTTTGTCTATATTTAATGTTAGAAAAATTTATTGTTCGGTAACCGCTTCTATGTTTGTCAAAATCCAGCGGTCGCTTTTCCAATATTTTTCCCAGAAACTTTCTTCGAATAAATGTTGTGTCTGCAAAAGATACAATGGACCCGATTGCGTTTCTTCGTCAACTAAAATAGGAACTTAGTTTAACCGAACGAGGCAGAGCAATACGTTAGAACGGAATATGAAACGAACTGTCTTCGATTTTCCCGCGCCAAAACTACCGTCGAACTTATAGACGCCCGAATAAGTTTGAACACGTTTCTTGCGGTGTTAGATTTAGGGGTTAGGTGGTTTTGTGCGAAGAGTCTTGTGTGCTTGCTGGGAAAGTCTTGGGGTGACACAACAGATTTTTTTATCGTGATTATTTTAAATTTGATTATTTAGATTTTTCAGTTTTGTTTTTTTTTTATTTATATGATTGATGTGATTTATTTTTATTTTGTTGAGTAAAGATTCCAACAACAAGTGTGACATTATTATAACTATGTTAGATATCCTGAGAATACCCTTAATTTGTATCGTATGTATATTTTTTACATATTTTTTTCTGTTTTTGTTTCTTTTAAAGTATTAACAGTTACAAAAAAATAATTTATTATTATTATATCCCTTTAACCCTTCAGGCCTCGGCCCCTCAGCCGATTGACAAGTTGCTGTCCCAAAAATTTTTAGTAAAAATTAGTAAAAAAATTGAATTACGACACTGTCTCACCAAAACATTAATTACTGCCAAACCACTGTACCCATAATTAAAATGAAACATATTAACATAATAAAACATAATAAAATCAAACAAATTAAATTAAAATTAAATTAAAACGGGGCCGTCACGCTGAATCGTGTTGTGGCCGATATCGGCCAATCGGGGCCTGAGGGGTTAAATTGTAGCTCTACCTCATTATCAATTTAATACGTAACATGTTTTAGAGATTAAATCTGTCTTTAATCGTCTGAGATTGCCCTACTAATCTCCCTTCCGCTGCAATTTTCATTAAATGAAGGTGACAATTTCTTTTTAAGGGGGTTCGTCAAACCCTTGAAATTTCACGAATTCACTGCACGCATTCTTTTAGGGCTTAATCAGGGATGACACCCACTCTTACGCGGGCCTTTCCCTTGGAGGGGCAGACAGACATTAGGGCACGGGCGGCCGTATTTTATAACCAAACGAAAAAGGGGTTTTAAAGAATATTTTTGTAGTTCTTACGACTAAAATGCACACACGAAACTGTTAGTAATACTTCGTTGTCCGTCCATCTCTCTAACTACAGTATAGTATAATGTGGCTTGTTATTGAATTCGATCGACAGAATCGAAATACAATTTCATTAATTTTATCCAAATGGAAAATGGTGACCCAGCCAGGAATCGAACATGGAGCAATGTAATATCAGGCGACCTAACCACTTTACCACCGAGCCATGAATTGCAACCTACCTGTGTTGTAACAGTCGATTATCTCGTTCAAAGTGTTTCAAGTATTTAAACGATTTTCAAGTATTCAAACGAAATTTGACATAGTTATTTAACTTGTATGCTTGCTGCTAGATCAGGAACCAAATGCAAAAAAATACTTTTCTTCTCTAGTTATTAGGGGGGGGGGGGGGGCAACGGGGTCGAATTCCTTTCCCAGTCAAGTCGGATATCATTTGACAAGGTTTATTTGGTGGTGTTTCGGTTTTTTCATACATCCGATTGGACGTAATCTTTAAAAACGTAAAACTGAAAGTATGCCATCTCCCCCTTATCTTCAAAGTTTCTCATTCAAAAAAAGACTTGTAATATGGTATATACATTAAATGATTACTAAAAAATTTAAGGCCTGAAATATAAAATAATTTCGGCCAAATCATGATAACATATTACGTATAGAAAACGTTACAGAGAAACACGTTTTTGTCATTTTGTTTTTTTTATGTCAGAGAGGATAAAGTTTTCTTCTACCAAAGATTTATATAAGATTTTTCATCACTAAAAAAATTGTTTTGTTTTAAATATAACATAACTCTGGTATGAATAATTAATTTGACTGGCTGGTTATAAAATCCATCAGTTATTTTTCTGTGAGTTTCTCCCACTGCTGAAGGGTGGTTTTTGTGGACTGTAAATGTTATTTACCTTCGCGTTCTCTCGTTCTTCCTGGCCGCCGAGTAGTCTCCCGTATCTGGTTCACACTCTATTAGATGATCACACAGTGAAAGAGTTTATTTCAAAAGAACGTTTATTGTCCCTCAATTTACTCGTGAGTTACAGTATACACTTAAATTATGCGCGCGAGTACGAGACCAGCCAAGGGCTGCCGTATGTACAACTATTATCCCGCCGCTTAAGGGTCGTTCATTCTCGACCTCGGTATTTTTGTGACTGTTCGATTTTCCAAAATCGTTCACTAGCCTCGCTAAAGCCCCGCCACTCTAACCCGTGATTGGTTAAAAGGCAATGGCGGCGGTAAGAGACCGGCCTACTGAGGGTTAAGGGGTGTGGCTTAGCGAGAGTACATATTATTCAATCAGGCTTAAATTTTTAACTTAAATTAATCTCACCTTAATTGAAGGTAATTTTCTATAATATGTATTACTACTACATTATCATTAGGTTTATAGCGAAAATATGTAGATTAAACATTAACAATACATCATATTTAGTACTTAAAATTCCTTCGAATAGCTAGCAAAATTATAAGTATTTGATTTTATCCAAGCTTTCAGTCGAATAATTAATAGCCTCCTAATTACCTCAAACATTGCGATTATTTTGAGATTACCACATTTGTTTTAATATAAGAGGGTTGCGCGAGCGGCTTGCCGCGTTTACGATTTTTTGTTATCGGTCGACACCCTCGATATATCCACTGCGAGAAATGACAGGCTGATAATTAATTAGGGGTCTTCGGCCCTTAAAGACGGCGATATATTATTACCAGGACCTTTCATGGAATTTTGTCCTGCGTATTTAGTTAGGACTTCCTTGCGGATGATTTTAATATTTGAATGAGCCGTATTTTGTTTCAGTGTCTGTTATTTATGTCTGTTATGGGGTGGCTCGAGCGTGTGAAAGAGAAATATAAGCTTCTAAGAATCGATCTCTCGCGAACAGCCACCCATATTAGATAATGCAAGTGATAATTCGTACATTTCCCCGCTCATGGCAACGTGCCATTAACTTATTTTACGAATTATTTACCTTAAATCTACGTTATTTATATCTATGGCTTATTCTATTCGGGCGGACAATTCTAATCTAACTAGTTTGCTTATTGACCTGCGATAAATTTTTCCGTCGACTTTTACATCTACTATCCTGACAACACCTGTTTTGTCAGGGTAGACTTCCGTTACTATAGCGCGAGGCCATCTTCCTCTTTCTAGAGAGGGATCCAATATTAACACCAGTTCCCCCACCCTTAGTGGAGGTTGTACCTCCTTCCATTTAGGTCGAGAGACTAGCATAGGTAGTACTTCTTTAGACCACCTATTCCAAAAAGCGTCAGCTAGAGCTTGGGTCTGTCTCCACTGTTTACGGTTACATAAATCTCCAATGGTAAATTTACCCATAGCGGTGCTGTTAGAGTGTCCTAACAAAAAGCTTTGCGGCGTAAGTGGCTCCTGGTCTCGACTGTCTATAGTAATGTGCGAGATAGGCCGCTGATTAAGGATTGACTCCACTTCAGCCAATAAGGTCTGCATCATTTCCACAGAAGGCGCTCTTTCTTTCAATATGGCGTACAAAGCTCTTTTGGCTGACTTAACCATCGATTCCCAGCAGCCGCCATGATGGGGAGAAGCAGGTGGTATAAACCTCCAGTCAATCTGGTCGTTACTTAAACGTTCACGGATACGTTCATCGTCAATCTCTGAAACGACCTTCTTCAATTCGGCACTCGCACCTTTTAGATTAGATCCATTATCTGACATTATCACCCTTGGTTTGCCCCGCCGGGCTATGAATCTTCTTATCGCTTGTATTGTCGAATTAGTAGACAAATCATATGCTAATTCAATGTGAACCGCTCGTGTGGTTAGACAAGAGAACAACACGCCATATCGTTTCTCCACTTTTCTTCGTATAGTCACCTGAACCGGCCCGAAGTAGTCTACGCCTACGGCGTTAAAACACCTCGTATGATGCTGCAAACGTGACATCGGGAGTTGTCCCATCAACGCTGTGACTGGTTTTGCCCTTCTCATTTTGCACAGCATACACTGGTATATAAATTTTTTGACCGTTTGACGGGGACTAATTAGCCAGAACCTCTGGCGTAGGCTGGCCAATGTCGTTTCAACCCCGGAATGAGCCATCTCCTCATGAGTTCTTACCACCAGTAGTTGTGTATAGCGATCCCGGCCGTCAAGTATTATGGGATACTTAGTGTCGTGTGGTATACCCGGCGCATTTGCGATGCGGCCGCCTACTCTTATTAAGCCCCGCTCGTCTAAGTACGCATTTAAACCTATCAAACGGCTATTCCTAGGTAAAGTCCCTTTCACTCGTATAAGTTCTATTTCTTTCTTAAAAGAACGACTCTGCGACTCCTTTAATAATATTATTTCAGCGCTGGCAATGTCTTGTCCGTTTAAAATGCAGTTATTCGTGGCACCTCTACATAGTTGAATAAACTTCCTAACGTATGCGGCTACGCGCAATAATCTGCGATGTTGGGAGAATCTCGCGACATCTATTGTGCTCGTAGGTACAGCGTGTAGCGCAAATACCGCCAATGGTTTATACTCGAGGGATATCTTATCCTTTTCCCCGGGTTGATGGGGAACCTTTGCCGGCCATACCTCTGGTGGCTGTCTAAGGTATTCAGGACCATTCAGCCAACGGCTCTCGGGCGAGAGGTCAATTTTTGACTTCGCTCTCGTAGCTTCATCTGCAGGATTACTATTTCCGCTTAACCATCTCCACTCCTCCGGGGTAGTCAGTTCGTCCAATACTCCCAGACGGTTAGAGACAAATTGTTGGTGGTCGGAGCTACGTGAACGTATCCACCAAAGTACGTTCATCGAGTCTGTCCATAAAATCTTTTCATGAAATTTAATTTTGTACTCGCTAGTGATTTTTTTCGCTAGTTCGGCGCCTAATAGTGCTGCTGTCAGTTCTAAACGCGGTATTGTCATTTTTTTTAACGGCGCGACTCTGGTTTTACTTGCGATAAAGGATGTGGTCGGTTCTTCGCCTGGTCTGGCTATTCTCATATACGCGACAGCGCACATAGCCTCTTGAGACGCGTCACAATATATGTGTAATTGTCTATTTTCGGAGGGATTCTTTGTTACGCCGTGATAGCGTGAAATCCTTACGTCCTTCGCCGAGCGAAGGGCATTTATCCATTCACCCCAACCTTTGAAAATATCTTGTGTGACCTCCTCATCCCAGGCTACACCGCTGGTCCACACCTTTTGCATTAGAATTTTGGCTCGGATAGTTATTGGGCTTAATACCCCGAGTGGGTCATAAATTGACATTACTACCTTAAGAGCCTCTCGTTTCGTTGGCACTCTCTGGCCCGTTTTTAAGGCGTCATCGAGTTTTTCTAACCTAAAATTAAATGTAAGTTGGTCACTTTCTGGCAACCATTCTAACCCTAAAAGCCGTTGAGAGCTTATCTCTCCTTTCTCCAGAGCAATATTATGGGTAGCTTTCCTTTCTTCGGGTATTTCATTCAAAACGCTTTGATAATTAGACGCCCAGCCCTTTAAGAAAAAATTCCCTTGTTGATGGATGTAAATTATGTTTTTTATCACGTTACGAGCTTCTTCTATTGAAGAAGACCCGAAAGCAAGGTCGTCCATAAAGTGATGGTCTGTGATAGCCTCCACTGCTAGAGGGTACTGATTCTTGAAACGTTCAGCGTTTTTATTTCGGATATAGAGGGCTGATGTCGGGGATGACCGAGAACCGAATATTAAAGAGGACATTTTTAGGATACGAGGTTCTATATCGCGCCGATATCCCCGCCAAAGGAACAACTGACTATAGGTATCGTCCTCGATCACCTTAATACGCATGAACATGTCCCCAATATCGGCGGTAAAAGCCACCGGATGCTCGCGGAACCTAAAAAGTATACCTGTTATGCTTTGATTATAGTCTGGCCCCGTTATCAGTAAGCTATTTAGAGATACTCCCTTTACGCTAGCAGCAGCGTCATGCACGATCCTAAGCTTGTTTCCTTTGGCGGCGCTACAGACACCCAAGTGTGGTAAAAACCATATATCAGTTCGGCCGGCTAATTTGGAAGGGTCTACTTCTTCGGCGTAACCTTCTGCTAAGTACTTGTCCATTTTCTGACAATAAGCGTCTCCATAAGTCCGATCTCTGTCCATTTTTCTCTCGACGGCGTGAAGTCGAGCTAGCGCCATAGGTCGGCTATCAGGAAGAACACGTCTGTCATCTCGCCAGAGCAACCCCGTGTGCCATACCCCGCCGTTTAACGAAGTAGTGGATTCTAATAATTTTTTAGACCTTACCGAGTCCGCAAGTTCTCGCTTTTTATTCGGCCAGTCTTGCTCTAATCTGAGGTTTTCCTCGAGTAATCTCTGAAGAGACGCGTCATTGCTACCGCTATCACTTAGGCAGAAGCTATGTAATGCGTCATTTTGCCTATCTACAGATACTCGTCCCACTGGAACCCAGCCCAGTAGTGTTTTTGACAACGATAATTCGTCATTAATGCGCCTTAATCCGCGTGAAACGATTAATTCCCAACAATTAGCCCCGATTAGTAGGCGCGGTTGGACATCTGATATTTTGTCGACTTTCACCGCAGTCAAAGTGTCAAAATCAGAGGCGGCCGCCGATAAATTTTTTAATTTCGGAAGGTTTAACGCCGCAATACTATAAGCCTGCACGTCGAAAACCTTACGGCCCAATTCCCCCCTTATTTGAAACGAGACTGTTTCAGCCCCTTTAGAAGAAGTTTTCATACTTCCTATACCACATACCTCCATATTGGTGGGAGGCCCTCTAATATTCAGCTCTTGCGCGACTTCGCGGTCTATTATAGAGACCGTCGATCCGCTGTCTAAAAGCGCGTAAACTACCTTTCTCCCCTTTGGTCCTATTAACGTTATCGGTAAAACTTGCAAGAGGACTCTGTTGTTGGCTACTGTATGCGCGACAATAGCCCCGGTCTGTGTTTCACCTTCGGCTGTTGCCGTAATTATCTCGGTTCCGCCGAGCGCCGCGTCCGCGGCAGTAAGTAAGAAATGATACTTAAATCGAGGAAACCTTTTATAGGCTGGGCAGTTTTTCCTGCCGTGCGAAGGTGCAAGGCATTTAAAGCATCGCTTAAGTGATTTTACGACTCCCCAGCGAGAGTCTAGGGAAAGTTTTTTAAACCTTTCGCATTTGCTGAGAAAATGATCGCCGGTACAATTTGGGCATTTCATACGAGACTGCTCAGTCATGTTAAGAACGTAATTTTTATGATTTTGCTGTTTATACTTTTTATCGCGCGCTACTACTTGATTTTTTCTACCGCTGTCTAATGGACCTATTCCCGCATCTTGCGAGTCTATCGCTAGTGTTTCTAGCCAAGATGCGAATCGTATGATAACCGGTTCGTCTGGTTTACCCTTTCCTTTATCTCCTAGCCACAATGTTAATAAGTTTTTTGGCAACTTCGCTACAAGAGAACCTAAAGGTTCTGGGTTCCATAGGTGCTCAATCCTATTTACTGATTTTACTGTGGCCACCAGATTCTTAACTTGGCAAGCAAATTGCAACAATTCCTCTGCTTCTATAAATTCAGAGAGGTCCCTGGTTTTACGTAAATCAGCTAGTGTGCGCTGAATAATTACATTTGGATTTCCAAATAACGTCTCTAATGTTTTCATTATTTCGCCAACGTTCGCAGGGGATAAAAGTAACCCTGAAACGCAATCTCTTGCTCGTCCGCGTATCGCGGATTGCAAGCGAAGTAAGTTTTGTTCGTCATTCAGACCTATAACTTCGGTGGACTGGTTAAAAATCGATTTAAAGGCTAAAAACTGAAGTGGATCTCCACTAAAGGGTGGAAGTTCTTTGTTATATTGCGGCTTCGAGGAGGCTATTGAAATTACTCGACATACCTGGCTTATTAATTTTTTGCTCGCGCTGTCATCGGACCCGTCTCCTGTGCTGGAGCCAGCGGCCGCGGCGGCGTCTGTGGCCGCCGCGTCCGCTTCGGTCGCGATTTCGCCGCCCGCTGCGCGATGCGCTGCTCCGTGAGGTGCCGCCGCGCCCGCCTCGAGCCGCATCCCCTCGTGCGCCGCGCGATGTGTTGCTCCGTGAGGTGCCACCGCGCCCGCCTCGAGCCGCATCCCCTCGTGTGCCGCGCGATGTGTTGCCCCGTGAGGTGCCGCCGCGCCCGCCTCGAGCCGCATCCCCCCGTGCGCCGCGCGACGTGTTGACCCGTGAGCTGCAGCCGCGCCCGCCTCGTGCTGCATCGCCTCGTCCGATTCTTCTTCTCTCCTGCCGCGGTATCGCTCTTCATTTCGTGGTTTTATTTGGTCGGGTTCACTATATGAAGTCAGCGGTGCTTGCGTCTCTGCCCACAGCGTAGTACGACCTGCTGTTTCTTCAAGATCGGCGTAACTTCTTGTCTCCCATTCTCCGCTTTTTTCTGAGTCGTAAGCTTCGGAAACTACGTCTAACACTCTAAGTGCGTGCTGACGGTCTGCTTCTAGCATCTGCAATTCAGCTTCTAAATCTGCATGTTGCACTTGAATCGCAGCCGCCGCCCCTGCCGCCTCCGATCTGCGTTTTGCCGTCGCTATCTCTTCGGTCGCACGGAGTTGTTCCCTTTGCGTTATCGCCTCTGATTCCAATTTTTTCTTTTCCGCGGCTACCTTTGCTTGTTCTCTGGTGACCCGCCTCAGCTGTTCTGATGCTTCTTTCACTTCCTGAACTCTTTCACTCCTCCTGCTGCTTTGTGACCAGGTCCGCCTCGATACGTTTGATTTTTCTGCGGTCGACTCCATCGTACAATTTATTTTTCAAGGTTCTTTTCTTTATTTTTCATCCGGCTGCGATGGATCACTTATGGTTATAAAATCCATCAGTTATTTTTCTGTGAGTTTCTCCCACTGCTGAAGGGTGGTTTTTGTGGACTGTAAATGTTATTTACCTTCGCGTTCTCTCGTTCTTCCTGGCCGCCGAGTAGTCTCCCGTATCTGGTTCACACTCTATTAGATGATCACACAGTGAAAGAGTTTATTTCAAAAGAACGTTTATTGTCCCTCAATTTACTCGTGAGTTACAGTATACACTTAAATTATGCGCGCGAGTACGAGACCAGCCAAGGGCTGCCGTATGTACAACTATTATCCCGCCGCTTAAGGGTCGTTCATTCTCGACCTCGGTATTTTTGTGACTGTTCGATTTTCCAAAATCGTTCACTAGCCTCGCTAAAGCCCCGCCACTCTAACCCGTGATTGGTTAAAAGGCAATGGCGGCGGTAAGAGACCGGCCTACTGAGGGTTAAGGGGTGTGGCTTAGCGAGAGTACATATTATTCAATCAGGCTTAAATTTTTAACTTAAATTAATCTCACCTTAATTGAAGGTAATTTTCTATAATATGTATTACTACTACATTATCATTAGGTTTATAGCGAAAATATGTAGATTAAACATTAACAATACATCATATTTAGTACTTAAAATTCCTTCGAATAGCTAGCAAAATTATAAGTATTTGATTTTATCCAAGCTTTCAGTCGAATAATTAATAGCCTCCTAATTACCTCAAACATTGCGATTATTTTGAGATTACCACATTTGTTTTAATATAAGAGGGTTGCGCGAGCGGCTTGCCGCGTTTACGATTTTTTGTTATCGGTCGACACCCTCGATATATCCACTGCGAGAAATGACAGGCTGATAATTAATTAGGGGTCTTCGGCCCTTAAAGACGGCGATATATTATTACCAGGACCTTTCATGGAATTTTGTCCTGCGTATTTAGTTAGGACTTCCTTGCGGATGATTTTAATATTTGAATGAGCCGTATTTTGTTTCAGTGTCTGTTATTTATGTCTGTTATGGGGTGGCTCGAGCGTGTGAAAGAGAAATATAAGCTTCTAAGAATCGATCTCTCGCGAACAGCCACCCATATTAGATAATGCAAGTGATAATTCGTACACTGGCATTCAATCGAGTCAAAAACTATATTTAATAAAATATATCTGAAATAATCAAACAAATCATGCCTCAAGGGAAAGGTAGGTGATAAGAAAGGGACTATGAGACAGCAAGATAATTAGTTGGAGAGGGACAAATAGTTTCTTCAAAGACGTTTGGAAAGTAAAGTGTGTGGATTCCTTCCTAATTGCGATTGGGAGCTGGTTCCATAATCTCGCTGCGTGAATAACAGATTAACAAAATGCCTCGTGTACTACGGATTAATAATGTGCACTAGTGCATTAGCACGAGAAACAAGAAGAGAAACATCGATAAACCAAACCAAATTTCAAATTCCGATTTTTAAAATACAATGTAAAGCTTTCAAAACAAGTCTATAAGCAATTCTTATTTCAAAATGTATATAATAATGAGTTTTATCTATTGACTTTCAGAATGTGATTTTAGGTGGATTTAGTGTATTTAAGTGGATTTTTTAAATATGTATTGTATGGTAACATAATATTACTTGTTCGATATCACTCTTTGGTATTTCTATTTAATTAAAATATATATTTTATATTTTCCCGAGTCATGTTTCGATTATACGCTATCTGTTGGAATTTGCTCGTACTAACACGCGCGACTGACAATTAAGCGATCTGCCCGCGTGACTGCGACGTCGCCAAAAGAAATCACGCGCCAGCGCCATCTCGGTAAAGATCAAGCGCAGCGCGATCGTTTTTTATAACCGTACAGTTACCGCTTCGATTGCGGATTCTGGGCTATAAATACTCCGAAAGTGCCCTTACGAGCTCAGGCAGCTAAATCCTTATCCTCGAGCCGTGCGCCGGTAAAAAAGGTTTACATACAACATTCAATATATTGAGATGTCAACCACAACGGGCGAACCCGTCAGCGCAGGACGTTTTAACGATTCATCGTTCTATCGACCGTGCTGTGAGCGTAGAAGACTTTGGACATAACAAATCCGACGTCTAGCTACGCCACAACCCGCAAGAAGCCAACGCCTTACCGCGAGATAGCCAGTATGTTACCTGGCGGGCCGACACTCGCGCCCTTGCTTCCAATTGTGACCAGATTTCTCCGGTCTCTCGATTGGTTCCGAGTTCGAGGTCGCTTGCGCGGTCCTCTCCCTTACGAAGCGGTGAAACGGTGTGCACCGAATCTATCGCGGACCAAGGCGTCCTTTGCCCGACTCTGAACCGGGATCGGATGGCCAATGGTCATTTCAAGAGCAGTCGCCGTAAGGTAGGCAACCACCCCCGCTCTATAGGAAACAATACAGTTCCCAGACTCCCCCGACTGTTAGTCGGAGAGCAGTCGATTGGCTTGCGCCGCACGGTGTGCAGACCGTCCAGGGGCGCCAGAGGTTTGATTCCCAGGGGAGACTGGTTGACCCAGTGTCCTACCCAGGATTCGCACCCCATGCGGGGAGGCCGTCGGATGGGTGTTGACCCGTGAGTATGACCGACCCTGAACACATGGGTCATCGTGGCCAACTCATCATGGGCCCGTTAGCCCCCAAACATTCAATAGTAGGCGATCCATGCGGACATTCGGACATTTTAGTATATCGCCATTGTGACATTTGCGTGTGCAGTTTTCTATCAGTGTATTATGTCGGCCGTGCCGCTTGCATTGTGACGTGGCTCCTCAGAACCCCAAAAACTTGTGTCGTGCTTGATACGTCAACCGCCGAGGACTCCCCTCCCCAAGCTGCATTAACCGCCACGACGGTTCCAAATTCCATTCGGTAGAGTATATTGATAACCCACGCCCCCTCTTTCAATATTTATTATAGTTTTTCTACGCTTCTTCTTCTTGTTGCTTTATGGCAATCACCGATAGTCTTTTCTACGCTTCCACTCTCATCTCAACTTTTCCACAAGCTACCATTTGATATCCCCGTCAGACGGCAACAAATTACGAGGCGGGGTATCTCACATTACCTATATTTTTTAATTACCATTAGTAAACCTTTTTTTTGAATTTTTTATTTGTTGAGTGTGGCTTTTCTAAGGTCTTTATGAGCCTTGTAACACTGCGACCATTGCTGATCTATTGTGCTCGCCACCTACTATAGTTCTGCGCTAAGCCTCGTGTCATTTAAGAACCGCAGCAGGCTTTTGGCGCCAGATTGTTTTACCTCCTCAGGTTGGAGGTAGTGACCACCCAGGTGGTTGTATCTTTTACGCATCAGCGGGCCACACTCGCACATGAGGTGCTGGGGAGTTTCCTCTGCCCCTTGGCAGAACCTGTCCATTTTTGTGTCTTTGAGCTTGAGGTTGAACATGTGTTTGTTGCGGGAACATGCCCCGGGAGCGCCCTTACCAGTATGCGTAGATTGTTCCTATTTAGCGATAGGGCCTCACGGGCCGTCTTACGGTCGTAAGGCTTTTAATAAGCGCTTTGGAATGATTCAACCCTGGCGTGTTGTTCCAGTGGTTGACGGATTGTTCTAAACACATTTGTTTGAGCATTAGGTTTGCAAGGCTTTTTGGTACGCCACAGCAAGGTTCAGGGCCGTATAACGTTCCCTTTGCTCCCGTCCTAGCAAGTTCGTCGGCTTAGTAAACCTTGTGCGATGTTCAAAGTTATAATAAGCCCTAATATTTGCCATATTTTTCATCAAAACGATACGATGTGTATTATTAATAAATTAATATTGTGCTTTTGACTTTCGAAAAAAACCCGTCGCTTTGAAAGGAATCGTTTCATACCTGACTATCACAATGTTATTAATAAACTAATTCCTATTTCGCGCCGAATCCTCGGAATAAACGAAACTGCTATAAACCTGGAATATTCCTATTCCGTCGCTATTACTACTAGCCTATCTCCTGTCAGTTTAGTCCGTGGTTTGAGGTGGAACAGTGCAGGAATAGCGGTGAACGGTCGCGTGTTTTTCGATATACCAGCGATTTGTTCAGATTTTGCATTCGTTATTCGTGATATTCGGTGGGAAAATGGATAAAGTTAATTGTGTTCGTACCTTCGAGGAGATGTGTCGACGTTTGCGCATTTTTAGTCTCCGAAAGCCGAAATGTTACAAAAGGTGCTTCGACCCTATGACAAATTGCCGGATTCGGAATTTCGCAAAAAGTATCGTTTTTCGAAGGCGAATATACTAAAAATTGTGAATATGGTACGTTCTGAGCTTCGAGGCGACAAAAGAGGTGGATACGTGAAGCCCGAGTTGCAAGTCGCCGCGGCAATCAGTTAGGGTCGCAGTGAGGTTAGTTTCTCTGCAATTTGTTTCTTTCCAAATATTTATTTATATATTATTTATATAGTAATATATTATTACGTTTTACTTTCAGATTCAAGCTGATTGCGCAGACCTCCATGCATTCAGCCAGCCTCCTATGAGCTTGATTCAAAGGAGGGTGACCATGGCCTTGGCATTGAAACATTAACGCTTCATACAAATGCCACTGACTATCGACTCTCAAGAGGAGGCTATGATGGAATTCAGTCGATCAATAGGGAGGATATCGACTGTACCCATTTTCTCATCCCAAGAGTCGACGGAGAAGCTGGACAATACTATGTCAATCGAAAAAACTCATTTTCGATCAACAAGGTCATGGTTGCCTTTAAAATGAATAATATTTGAATAAGTGCATAAATATTCTTTTATTTTACTCATTAAAACCAAGCAGCCGACGCAACAGAGGTATTGCGACTTGAGGTTATGTCGCAATTCGAATGACAGCTGAGACATGAGCTAGCCAAGTTGACAACATATCGAACCGAATATGTCAGTGTTACTATTTGGAAAAAATGTATTCATGTTAATCCGCGGTCAACTCTCCAGGTTTAAAGCTAGTTTATTGATACCATTGCTTTAATACCCGAATTAAGAGATAATACGCGGACTTAGTATTCCGAGAATAGTCTGCGGATCAAGGAAATCTATTTAATAACGCTATCAATGTTTAAGTCAATTTCTTGGTGAAACCTCTGAAGATATAGGAAATATTCTGAAAAGCTAATAGTTTTTCAGTAAAAATTAGCAAAAAAAACAATTCAATATAAAAATCACTTAAGAAGGCCCTTTCCGCTCGAATCTCTTTACAAACGCCCGATTTTAATATTGAGATTTGAGTTCCTTTGAGATCACTAAAGTTTTATTTTGTTTTATTTTATTTTATTTTATTATTATTAAGGAAACTTACAGCTATTACAGGAGAAATATCTGAATTTTATTTATAGACTACAATGCCAGTTAAAAGTTTCCACTTAAAGATAGTAAAAATATACAGTCGCCTAGGAATGGGATAAAAGGAAGTGTAGGGGTATTAAAGATATAAATTTTGTTTTAATAATATTTTATTTTATTATTTTATTATTAGGGAAATTTTATGGTTTATTTTAATATTGAAGAAAGAAAAGAAAGAAGAAAAAAATGTATGATATAATTATTTCACTCGTCCTTGAATATTGCCTTTCAGAAGACCCGGAATAAGAGTCTTGAGTCGCAGTTGTATTAAACTAAGATTAAGATTATGTAGTGCCAAAACTAATCTTAGTTAAAACTAAGATTATGTAGTGCCAAAACTTCGAAATTTCTATCAACATCCTATTAGCCCTAAAAAGCGTAAATTTTGCCTCAATTTCACCTTAGTTTGGCGAGCCGTAATCTACTTTACAAATAATGAAACCTAAAAAATATTTCTAGGTAATCCTCGTACATGTAAAGAGGATTAAAAATAAGTTTACCTGAAGGTTCTAATGATAACGGTTTCGTCAAAAACATTTATTTCCTGGAACAAGAATTTACAAGAGCATTCGGTTCGTTTCCGTTTGAATACCTTGCTATCTCTTTCGTCGTTCTATCTCTCTCGTCGTTCTATCTCTTTCGTCGTTGCTATCTTTTTCAACGTTCTACAGTCCCTCTCTTTTCAACAATGGGTGAGATGAAACAGCAAGCTTTTAAGACCACGCGCGGGTCGCAGTTGCGGCGTCCGTATAGGGCCACCTTAAGAGAATTTTGCCGAAATAACAAAAAAAACTTCAAAAGGTTTCCTTATTGTCTAGACTAGTCTAGAGTGTTCTTGGATTTTTACGACTTTAAGATTAAGAAAAGATTTTTAATTTTATATCTCTATAGCGATTATTTTAAATCAAAAGCCTTCTTGAGCATTTTTACCGAATTTTATCCATGGATTTTTCACTACATAATTTAGGATATTACAACGATTTCATGATTCACTATTAGAATGAAGGTTTTGATTGTAAAATGTTATAATAATGGCTACCGCTACGGGTGCAGCAGCGCGCGTGAGGAGAGCTCTGACTAACAGTTGACTCTGTTGAATAAATATCGTTTGATCGTATGCGGTGACTGCCTGCAAGGGTGTCTCGGTCGGTTTATATAGGGTGGGGCGATACGTATGTGGAGTAGCTAAATGACGCACGTCGCGTAGTGTAATGTGTAAACAAATTTGGTCATATTAAGCGTATTTATCGGGATAATCCTTATTTGATGAGTGGTAAATTTTTGTAGCTATTTGTTAGAGCTATTTGTCTTGCTGTGTCAAAGCCATGATGTCGTTTCTACTTATAATTTTCGACCGCTACAATACATAGAACGAATTACAATCCAATCATCTTTCCAATCTTGTGTTTTCTTATTTCTTTTTCGTTTTTATTGAATTGCACTTGAATTCATTTGCATCTTGAACAATATTGTAATTATGCATTTGAATACTGTTATGATGACTTATTAGTTAATGGTATAGTATTTTTTCTTGATTTGATCATGTATATTGTATCTACCTTCATTATGCTGAGCCATATTACAAAATAAAAACGTAAGTTCAATAATAAAATAAGTTCCTAGGAATGCACACGGCAGCCGTCGGAACGGCAAAATGGCGGTATCGCATTATGTTTGATATGATCTGCGGTTAAAATTATTAGGTAATATATATATATATATATATATATATAAATATATATATATATATATATATATATATATATATATATAATATATATATATATATATATATATATATATATATATATATATATATATATATATATATATATATATATATATATATATATATATATATATATATATATATATATATATATATATATATATATATATATACATATATATATATATATATATATATATATATATATATATATATATATATATATACATATATATATATATATATATATATATATATATATATATATATATATATATATATATATATATATATATATATATATATATATATATATATATATATATATATATATATATATATATATATATATATATATATATATATATATATATATATATATATATATATATATATATATATATATATATATATATATATATATATATATATATATATATAATTTAATTTGTTATTTTTACTGACACAACCGTGGCACTCCAATAAGATTCAGTAAGTGAGCTCGCCTTATCACAGGAGTTCCTAACAAGGCGGGCTCGGTTTCACTTTAATTGGCACATTAGGAATAATTTTATGCACTCATATAATTTATGCACAATTTGGCCTGGGCACAGACAGATGTATGTAGTTTGTAGATATATAAAATAATTAGATACAGAAAATAAATTAGTATATAAAATAAAATATAAATAAATTAGTTTGTAGATAATATGGTATATCTGAAACCATGTTTTAATACTTGTATTTTTTAAAATTATTATTTTAAATGTTCTGATGACTTTCATCGTTGCTTTATTATTTCACTTTATATTTTACATTGATTTAATTGCGCTGTTCTTTTTAAATTAATTTTATTGACTTCAAGGTAATAGTATAATTGTTATGATTCTATTCTACTTGTATTGATTTTATTATGTATGTATTGTGTATTAATTTTAATTTACAAAGGGGTTAAATATTATATAATAATTGAAAAATAATTAAATTTAATTTATTTAATAAAATAATTTATATTAAAAATGAATGCCCGGAGAGGGTTTCTGAAATATAAAAGAACTTCTTTACTTTCTTACTTAATGATACTCTAATCGAAGACTATCGCGGTTGTTTGACATTATAAATAGGATAGAAAACGAATTTATCGCGTGAAATTTGTAGCACCCGACGTTTCGGTGACGTTGCAGCCGCCGTTGTCTAGGGTAGACTCAGGTGCTACAAATTTCACGCGGTAAATTAGTTTTCTATCCTATTTTTTAACGATACTCTAATAAATGTATAATATATTTATAGCGTACGATGGGCTACTTGTCCTTATAAAATTTATAGTAGATTCATTTGTAACAATAATATTATCACCATCGCGGGACGTGCATTTTGGCTGCAACTGAGCCCTAAAATAGGTGTGTATATTTGAAAAGTATTCCGCTCAATTTATAAAATAGCCCGCCTCACGTAATCTTGGCCAATTTATCTGCTCAGGTCCTCTGTTTATGTGCTGTCATCTTCTTGTCAGATTGTCGCGAATCTCAGCTGTAACCGCCAGATTAATGTTATTTGTCCTCTTTGTCCCCTTTTCCTTTTCGGCTGTAAACAATGCATAAATATACCTACCATAATCTCCTATCTTCAGGACCTTAGGGTACGCGAAATTGTTTCATGAATAGTATCCTACATACGATTTTTCCAGAAACTGAAGCCACGACCAATATCATGTAAAATGATATATACATAATAAGATTTCTATTCATTAACCGCTTAGTTGTCTCGTCGCCGATCGCCAGTTTTTTTAAGTGAATAAGTCTTTGAAATTGCTTCTATAGTAACAGGCAATAAAAAAAACAAAAAACGAAATCGAGGATTGAGTTTGACGTTGCAGCTACATATCTATCATCTCCATGCACAATTTAAATACACCACTGAATAGCTAAAGGATCATAGATTTTTTCACGCAAAGTGAGGTCTGTGACGCATCGCGAGCGGTGGAGGGGGAAGCGCCGCCATTTTGTTGTCATATTGCTGCGTTTCAAGATTTCCATTTAGTATAACTTTTGACTCGGAGAAGCTACGATGTTCGTTCATTTTTCAATCATCAGCTCTCATCAAAATCTATCGATTGTATATATATATATATATATATATATATATATATATATATATATATATATATATATATATATATATATATATATATATATATATATATATACATATATATATATATATATATATATATATATATATATATATATATATATATATATATATATATATATATATATATATATATATATATATATATATATATATATATATATATATATATATATATATATATATATATATATATATATATATATATATATATATATATATATGATAGTTTTGTGTATATATTCTTTTTAGAATTGATCAATAAGATGATTATAAAGTAAATAATTATAAAAGCCACTTACATCGTGACGAAGGATTCCCTTGATCGGATTCGGGAATGCTTTAGGTGTTAACGAGAATGATGAATGCCTCTCACTTGCGGAAAGAAAGTGAGAGGCATTCATGAATGATGAATGCCTCTCACTCTTTCCGCAAGTGAGAGGCATTCATCATTCTCGTTAACACCTAAAGCATTCCCGAATCCGATCAAGGGAATCCTTCGTCACGATGTAAGTGGCTTTTATAATTATTTACTTTATAATCATCTTATATATATATATATATATATATATATATATATATATATATATATATATATATATATATATATATATATATATATATATATATATATATATATATATATATATATATATATATATATATATATATATATATATATATATATATATATATATATATATATATATGATGATTCGCAGTAAAATAAAATTAGTAAACGCTACTTGAATAGCAGCGAAGGAAATCCCAGCTTGGATTGGGAAACGCTTATGTTTGAATGAGATATAGGTACTTACGGATGTGCACGACTTTCGATTGTGCATGTTAGTTTATGGGTCCCTTTACCGTCGACGAACGATCACTCATCATCCATATATCTCAAAAATCGAGCTTTTTCCTTTTTGCAACACAAAATGCCTCCAATTGAGGCTAATTAAAGCGAAAAAACTAAAATAAAACACTTTGATCACATCGGCAAAGGCCGTTTCATAAATGGAGGAAGACGTTTCGAAATAATTCAAAATTTCGTACGTTTCCAACATTTAAAATATGACATTATTAGGCTGCGTTAGTTATCAACGAGCCATTGAATCGAAATAAAAATAAAAAACCTCCAATGCACAATGAAATGAAAGAAGATACTTCAATCTTAATTTCTGGCAGAGAAGTTTATACTAAAGACTATATAATAATATCAAAATAAGGTAAACTTGTATAAAATTGTATAACATTAGCAAATGTATAAAGAAACATGGTAAAAAAACTGTATAATATTTTTATATTTTTATACAAAACCTTATCAAATATAATATATATATATATATATATATATATATATATATATATATATATATATATATATATATATATATATATATATATATATATATATATATATATATATATATATATATATATATATATATATATATATATATATATATATATATATATATATATATATATATATATATATATATATATTTGATAGTTTTGTGTATATATTCTTTTTAGAATTGATCAATAAGATGATTATAAAGTAAATAATTATAAAAGCCACTTACATCGTGACGAAGGATTCCCTTGATCGGATTCGGGAATGCTTTAGGTGTTAACGAGAATGATGAATGCCTCTCACTTGCGGAAAGAGGAGTAGGTTTAAGTTGGGCCCATTTTTCAACTAGTAAACGCTCACCCTTCATCCAATTATCTCAAAAATTAAGCTACAATCCTTCTTTATACGTAAACTTATTATTTCAGGGGAAATAACAAGACAAGACGAGCTACTTGACAGATGGAAGAATTTAAAATTTCGAATTTCGTTTTTTTATTTTCTAAAGGTGCGATATAAAGAAGCTGCGATCAATATTCAGCTGAAAACTTAAAACTAAAAGCGTGACATGCCCTCATATTGTTGTGACATGCCCTCAGCTTAATTTTTGAGATAATTGGATGAAGGGTGAGCGTTTACTAGTTGAAAAATGGGCCCAACTTAAACCTACTCCTCTTTCCGCAAGTGAGAGGCATTCATCATTCTCGTTAACACCTAAAGCATTCCCGAATCCGATCAAGGGAATCCTTCGTCACGATGTAAGTGGCTTTTATAATTATTTACTTTATAATCATCCAATATATATATATATATATATATATATATATATATATATATATATATATATATATATATATATATATATATATATATATATATATATATATATATATATATATATATATATATATATATATATATATATATATATATATATATATATATATATATATATATAAATATATATGTATATATATATATATATATATATATATATATATATATATATATATATATATATATATATATATATATATATATATATATATATATATATATATATATATATATATATATATATATATATATATATATATATATATATATATATATATATATATATATATATATATATATATATATATATATATATATATATATATATATATATATATATATATATATATATATATATATATATATATATATATATATATATATATATATATATATATATATATATATATATATATATATATATATATATA
>OX155961.1:23781028-23857690 GCA_944548615.1 Micropterix aruncella
ATATATATATATATATATATATATATATATATATATATATATATATATATATATATATATATATATATATATATATATATATATATATATATATATATATATATATATATATATATATATATATATATATATATATATATATATATATATATATATATATATATATATATATATATATATATATATATATATATATATATATATATATATATATATATATATATATATATATATATATATATATATATATATATATATATATATATATATATATATATATATATATATATATATATATATATATATATATATATATATATATAGTCTGGAAAAGTTATAGTGAATATAATATACGTTAAAATAAAAAACAAAAATAGTGATCTGTTAGTAACACAAAGAGTGATCTGTAATTATAAACATATAATTGAAATTGTAAGCAATGTGGGAAAACTGAATCGACCCATTTTGTATTAAAACATCTGTACTTCTAATATGCAGTTATACAATAAAAAACTATCTATCTTTCTAATATCGTTAAACAATATCAACATTATAAATAGGATAGAAAACGAATTTACCGCGTGAAATTTGTAGGACCCGACGTTTCGGTGACGTTGCAGCCGCCGTTGTCTAGGGTAGACAGTCTACCCTAGACAACGGCGGCTGCAACGTCACCGAAACGTCGGGTCCTACAAATTTCACGCGGTAAATTCGTTTTCTATCCTATTTATAATGTCAAACAACCGCGATAGTCTTCGATTTTACAATATCAACATGTCGTTAAGTAACACGTCGTACGTGTCGTTAAACAATACCAACACAACAAGCACTTATTTCTTGAGTTGTTAGTGAAGCAATTTAGGGCAATGATGATGATGACGCCAATGAAGAAAACCCGCCCACTTGCCGTCGTCGTAATCTCAGGCGGCTATGATTTTCCGTATTGTAGTTTATCGCCCGGGGCGAAGCTCCCGACAACTTTATTGCCTACTCGCGTGAGTTTTACACTCGAAATTAACTTAAGGCATAATGTGAGTAATCTTGGAGGAGCGCTGCACAACCGCGGCCCATACATCAGCCGCGCTTCCTTTCTCGAGGCCTTTTGTGAGGCGAACCTATCTTTAATTTAATTATGCATGCCAATATCTTTACTGGCATCTTTATGTAACTTTCGGGCTATGAAATTTCAGGCCTTGTACTGTATTTTGTAAACAACGGTAAGATAATAAGAGGCAATTCAGTTTGTATAAATAAGTACAATATCGGTAGCAGCGCTGCTACCCTAAATATCTATACTAATAATAAGGCTGAACAGTTTGTGTTTTTGTTTGAACGCGCTAATCTCTGGAACGTCGTATTTTAAAAATTACATTTGCATTTCATAGCTAAATTCTTGGGGAAGGTTATATGCTATTTTACATCACGTTACAACTTTTAGAAGCCGAGCAAAAATTACGGTAAGCGAAAACTAATAAAAATCGCGCGGGCGAGCCCGTGCGACGCGGTGGATCGGGGGCTGAGACAGTTCGCCCGACGAGAACCTAGCATTGACGAGAAGAGCCGAACTGTGCATGCCCTATCTAGATCAGATTGCGGCGAAAAACAGTATAAACTAATACCACAAGAAAATAAGCCTTTGCCCATAAGATAACTTAAAAACCGGGTTTAAAAATCCCTAAAGAGACATTTACCCAAATCATGAATACCCCTTCCCTTTCGCCTCCTTTGCTTGTCCTTATATTCCATTCCTCCCTTCGATATCCAGTTTACATACGTTAATAATCGCTGTTTTATATTCTTTATAATGACTATTACTTAAGTGTATTCATTTACTTTCCTTTTATAATTCAATTTACCCACATAAAGCTTTAGTCACAATAACCCTGGCGGTGTGGCAGGAAGATATTGCCATTTGGCAATAGGCCCACCACATTGTAATCTTTTGTATGTGAAATAAAGCTTTTCAATCAAAAAACCAAACAAAATATGACTAACAATATTTTCTATGCCGTAGTACTCAAAATATTTATAAACTAGCAGACCCTTGCCCACTTCGTTAGGCGGTAAAACTTTTTATTTGTGATGAAATTATGAGTATGGTTCGGTTAGTACTAAGTGCTATGATTTATTTCATCTCTGTCAAAAGGAGGGTTATATTTTTACTGCATATGTATGTATGTATTTGCATGTCAATTTGACTATATTACCGTTATTTGTGTGTCTTCTTGTGAGTGTCTTATGAGTGAGGGTCTTATCTCTTTAACCATTTATGCAGTAAAGGGGAAATTATATGCAGTAAAAGAAAAAAGTCTTTTTTTTAAAGACTTGAGACGATAAATTTACTTATTTTGATATAAATTCATAATTGTTGATAATATGACCAATAAACATGACCTAACGATTTAAATTATTTTTTAAATATATACTACTACTTTTTGTGACTTAAATATAGAAGTTAGACATATGCTGTCGCTGACTTTTTTGTAGGCATTATCAAGCTCTATAAATTTTCTCTAGAATTTAATAATATATCTCTCATCGTTAAGGCAGCGTTAGTTAGCAACGTTTTCGTTCGACCGTTTTTTCTCTGACTTACTTTGCAAATCCGACTACCACAAAAAAGTCTTTTCATTTTTCGAATTAATATATAGCCTATGACACTCACAAATAACGTGGCTTTCTATTGGTAAAATAATTTTCAAAATCGGTTCAGTAGATCCAGAGATTACTTCCTACAACCTCACAAACTTTACCTATTTATAATATTAGTATAGATAATCCAATTTCGTTTGAATTAAACGGCGCGGGTGAAACCGCGGGGCACAGCTAGTATTTTATAATTCATCTATTTAATATTTCAATTTTATATATGGTCCTTACGTGCTCCGAACAAGACTGGCAAAAATACAGAAAAGCTACGTATACCTTAGAATTAAATTCTACAATTTACTCCCTACCACTATCAAACAACCGGAGGACAAACGATTTGAAAAAACTAAGGAGATGCTGATAGGCCACCCATTCTATAATCTGACCGAATTCGAAGGCCATGACTTTGCAAATATTGTACCAGTTTGAATGATAATTATATTTGTACTTTTAGTATTTAAATGTAAGATTTAGCTTTAGTTTGATTATTTAACACTTTACTTACTACTTTGGATGTTAGTATGTACAGTTTTTAGTACGTATATATTCGATTTATCGACTATTTCAATTGTTAGGCTTCTGCTTTGATTATTCAATTTTTAAGTGACTATTTTAATTATTGTGTTGAGTGGCTTTTAGTAGGTAGGCATTAGAATTATTAACTATTTTATTAAATAAGCCTTTAATTTGTTTTGTAATAAGATTTTACGACGAATAACTTTTAGTGGGTTCCAAAGTTTCTTAGATGCTATTTTTTTTTGATAATATATGTATGATAAGTAAAGATTAAATCAGAAATGAAACTTACTACTTAAAACACAAATATTTTGACCCGTCCAAGAGCGGTTTTTAGCCGCTAATTGGACACGACGTAAATGTAATGTAATGTGTAATGTTACATATGAATTTGTCGATTCTCAATACTGGTTAAGTTAAACTCAAATAATTTTATAATTTCAAATTAAAATTATTTCAAATTAAAGCTAGTGAAGTTATGCTTCAAAATCAGTTCTTCTTTTGTTTTCTCGTCATTTGATTTTACTCTGATATCGTTCTGTTCACAACTATGGAAAAGTTAAAAAATAGCGTTTATTTCAAATATGAGGTTATCCGTGGCACCTGCGCCGCTGCTGATACAGCTCAAAGAATCAATTATGTTTTCGGGCCAGCATTACCAACAGACGTACGGTGCGTTTTTGATTCAAACGCTTCCGTTCTGGAAAATTTGATTTAAAGAACGAGCCCCGTAGTGGGTCGGAAAAGCAAGTCGACAATGAAGAATTCAATACGATAGTGGAAGTGGTACTGTCTCAAAAATGAAGCCATAGCTAGCAGCAGATTTTGCTCTAAATGACAAAACAATGTTAATTCATTGGTCCCAGATTGGGAAATTGATAAACTTTAATATTAGGTACTGCATGAATTAAGTGAAGCCCATCAGCAAACACGCGTTGAGTGGTGCGTTACGTTACTCAACCAGCACAATAATGAGGGCAGTCTTATTCTGATTATGAAACCCTCCGTCACCCAGCATACTCCCCGGACCTTGCTCAAACCTATTTCTACTTTTTTCGGAATATAGAAAACTTTTTGTTAGGAAAAAAAAACATTTCCGACGCGGCAGTCAAAACCGCCTTCAAAGAATTTATTGTTTCTCGCTCCCAGATTTTTTTTAGCGAAGGAATTAATGACTCCCCATAAAATAGCGGAAGTGCATTGATAATAATATATTATTTTCATAAAATAAAATAGTTTTCTTTTTTGATATAGAACGGCAATTTCTTAGGTAAAGACTTAATATGCCGGTTAGTTATAGAGATTTATAGATATTAAGGAAGAGTGCGGCAAGCTAGTAAGGAGTTTGCCGAAAAGAATTGCAGTTTAATTAAAGCTAAAGGTGGACCAACAAAGTATTAAAATATGAATAAATAATACTTTATTTTGAATTACACTGGTTTTTATTTCAGTACAATTCAGCTATATTCTAAAATACCTAGATTTTTTATTGAGTCTGTAAAAATCAATAAATATGCGAGGTGCCTGCAATGAAATGATCGGGAATAGGAAAACAATGGAACGAAAAGTACCTCACAAATATATTTTTCTATTTCCAAAGTACCTACCTTTAATTATTATGTATATTACTTTCCTGACGACCTATCGGAAAGGAAAGTATTGTGATCGCGCTAAAAAAATATTTTGAGATGAAGATGGGAATATATATTTTGAGACTCCCTGAGACGATTGAGACTATTTCCAGACCGATCTCTGTCTGTCTGTATGTCTGTATGTCTGTATGTCTGTATGTATGTATTCTTCCACGATAGCGCCCAGACGCTTAATCGGATTGAGCTGAAATTTGGTATATAAGCTTCTGTTAACCGTCGGAGGAACCCATTAGTTTTTGGAGTCCCTACGCCCTACGGTTGTGGTACCTCCCATACAAATTTGGGGTTCCCGGCGAAAAAATTGTTTCCGCGATAGCGCCCAGACGCTTAATCTGTCTAAGTTAAAATTTGGCATAGAAGCTTCTGTTAACCATCGGAAGAACCTATTAGTTTTTGGGGTACTTACGACCAACGTTTGGGGTACCTGCCATACAAATTTGGGGTACTAGAGTAAAAAATGTCGCTGTTTTTTCGCACCTCCCCGGATACTAGTCAGGAAAGTCTTGGGGTGACACAACCGATTTTTTTTTAAAATTCACAGGGACCGTAAAGCCGAACAACCAAAACTGAGATGGCTCGATTCTGTGGTTACCATGGAGTGAAGAAATGGAAAATCAAAGCCTAGGTTATGGTTGAATGGAATAAGATTCTTGAATAAGCCAAGGCTCAAAATGAGTTGTGATGCTAATTATTATGATGACAAATCATTTGTTTTCATCATAATTAGCACATGGCATGAAAATAAATACAAAATCAGTTAAAATCGGGACATTGATAATACATCTTTTGTTACGGTAGCTAAAGGCAGAAAAATGGATAACTTACCAGTAATTAATTCAGCCAAGATTAATAGCCGTATGGCTAACGTTGTCATAAACGAATATACATATGATGACTTTTGTTCCATGTCGTTTCCTGAAAATAAAGATACATACATAATTAGGGGTGTAATAAGAAATTCTTTCATTGAAGGTTCGTAATCTAGCGTTCTCTAGCGTGTCAAACTCTTTCATATATCTTATCGAATTATTGACTATTTCAAATGTAAGTCTTATTATAAGTATTTAAATTCTTATTAAAAGTATGTTGAGTATGAGTATGAGTCAACCAAATCTGGTCGCGAAACAATTATCCGTTGAGTACGAGTCGACCAAATCTGGTCGCGCGTTTTTTAAGCTATTGCATAGCTTTTATCGCGGGCCTGGCCAGCGCGGCGACCGAATGGAGAAATTTCTTAACGAAAATTAATGATTTTAAACTGATAATTACGTCTAAACGTGTACTGCTTACGATTCCAAAAAAATATATGTTAAACAAGAACATTTTCCTAATATTCTTAGCTTTGAATATTTTAGATTTTGTTTATATAACATAGTGTAATTAATTTGTGAAATTAGGTCTAACCGAACACAAAAACGACTACTACGCAAATACTATCTGGCGAATTATTATGAAACCTGCACCATTTTAAAAATAATTTAATTATCTATCTTTTTATCTACGAATTTTTTCGAATAATCCGTTTTTTTGCTTTATCGAATAAAAAATTCTTGCGCGGCGCTCTATCGGAAGACGTTTAAATTATTCCGAATTATTTGCTTTCGCAGCCGCAAATGATTCGGAATAATTTCAACGTTTTCCGATAGAGCGCAGTTATCTGATATCAGAAAAAATAAAATAAATAAATAATTATAATTGCATAAGTTGTTAAAAATGCATGCAATAGCTTTACCGCGGCAGTCCCCGAGTGCCACACGTATTTTTTTACTTCTTTGACGTTCTCATATTTATTCATAATTATCTAATTGTTTTACAAAATGATATTTCAATATTCTATATTCGAAATTTCAATGCAATCATTGTGCAGTTCTTCTTTTTATGATTGGTGTAGTAGTTTCGTAGTTATAGTACTTTAAGTCGATGTCGCCGAAAATCCTGCAAAAGAGACAGATGCATCCATGAAAATACCCATTTACTCCAAGGGTTAAATTAGAATATAAGTATTTAAATTCTTGACTACCCATATACATATGTTTAGTAAAGAGTAGTGACGAGACACTACCTAACACAATTAAATTGACAAGATCAATCGTCATCGAATCGGTTTTAGTCGTCAATTCTACACGAACATAGGAACCCTTAGTAAGTAGCTTAAGTTTGACGGATCCCTTTTCTGGGGAAAACTGGGAAACTGGGGGGGGGGGGGGAGGAGGGGTTTAAATACCTGTTATACTCTAAATCAAATATATATATTTTTTATTATTTGTTGTGTGGAGCTTTTCTAAGGTCTTTATGAGCCTTGTAACACTGCGACCTTTGCTGATCTATTGTGCGCAACAGGATTTTGGCTCCAGATTGTTTTTCCTCCTCAGGTTGGAGGTAATGACCACCCAAGTGGATTTATCTTTTACGCATCAGCGGGCCACACTCGCACATGAGGTGCAGAGGAGTTTCCTCTGCCCCTTGGCAGAACCTGCACATTTTTGTGTCTCGGAGCATGAGGTTGTACATTGTGTTTGTTGAGGCCACAATGCCCCGTGAGCGCCCTCACCAGTATGCGTAGATTGTTTCTATTTAGCGATAAGGCCTCACGGGCCGTCTTAGGGTCGTAGGCCTATATTAGCGCTTTGGATTGATTCAACCCTGGCGTGTTGTTCCAGTGGTTGACAGCTAAATCAAACAACGCAAGTCATACAATTTTTATGGTTTCTAATACGTCAAAAATAGGATTTCTGTTCATATAAAATAAATTATATTTGATGTTAAACTTTTTTTGATTTCACCTCGGAAACATGAGTTACTTGAATACGTCGCTAGCTTTATATGAAATATATTATATTTTAAATTTAGGTCTGATGTTTTACACGTAAGTTTCTCTGTCCGGTTTCTTTTTTGCTTGATTGCTTGCATGCTTGTGCAATTTTAAATTTCTTCTTATGCAACAAATCAATGCAACAACCAGGATTCAAACAGACATTAAAGCATTGGTCTAAAAATAAATGCTATTACAGCGTGAATGACTTTTTAAACGATAATGACAAATAAATAATATAACTTATTTTTATTGTAATTCTCCATAATTTTAAACTTTAATCATTTATATTTAATTCTACCTCTAAATCTGGCAAACCGTAGATAGCCTAATAATTCCAGTTTGACATTTTAAATTAAAAACTAACTGACATTTGATTTATATATATAGTAATGGAAATTTATTAAATTTGTAATTTACTAAATTTGTAATTTCTAATTATTATTTTGTTAATACGTCTAAAACGTAATACTTTTCGGATTTGTTTTCCTTCAACTGCGAAGCAAACATATATTTAATTATAGAAAAATACATATTGTACGCCTGATTGGTAAACTGTATAGCACATATAATAGTACCTATCCATTTTGGACAACCTACTTACAGTTCACAATAAAGAATTATTATTATTATTATTTTTATGCGCAAACTACGGCATACGATCATTTATATGGATAGTTTCCGTCACATACTTCTCATCTATCTTATCTATACTAATATTATAAATAGGTAAAGTTTGTGAGGTTGTTGGAAGTAATCTCTGGATCTACTGAACCGATTTTTAAAATTCTTTTACCAATAGAAAGCCACGTTATTTGTGAGTGTCATAGGGGCTATATATTAATCCGAAAAATGAAAACACTTTTTCGTGGTAGTCGGATTTGCAAAGTAAGTCGGAGAAAAAACGGTCGAACGAAAATGTTTCTAACTAACGCTGCCTTAACGATGAGAGATATATGATTAAGTTCTAGAGAAAAGTTGTAGAGCTTGATAATGCCTACAAAAAAGTCAGCAACAGCATATGTCTAACATTTATATTTAAGTCACAAAAAGTAGTATTTTATATTAAAAAAATAATTTAAATCGTTAGGTCATGTTTATTGGTCATATCAACAATTATGAATTATTATCAAAATAAGTAAATTTATCGTCTCAAGTGTTTAAAATAAAAGACTTTGCCCTTTTACTGCATATAATTTCCCTTTTACTGCATAAATGGTTAAAGAGATAAGACACACACAAATAAGGCACTCATAAGAAGACACTCACAAATAACGGTAACATAGTCAAATTGGCATGCAAATACATACATATATATGCAGTAAAAATATAACCCTTCTTTTGGCAGTCAGAAAATAAAACATACCACTCAGTACTAACCGAACCACAATCATAATTTCATTACAAGTAAGAAGTTTTACCGCCCAACGAAGTGGGCACGGGTCAGCTAGTTTCATATTTGCGGACTCGTTTACGCGTTTTTAGTCACGTATTGAAAGTGTAACAAAACGCTTCATTTAACCATGCCAAATAACGGGAATAACCCCTATTATATATCCCACCGATTTAAAGTAAAAATATACATAGCGAAACATACCTTTACTTAACGAAATTGTAAAACTGCCAGCGAGGCAGCGAAGAGAAATCCGTAGGTCGGTTTAAAATGCTTTGAGTGGTTCTATTATGTGTGAAAAACAGTGCCCCAAATGGCAAACTTTGCTATCTTAAATATAGAACGAGAAGAGTATATTGATTATATTACAAATAGGTATGGTAAGAACAGAGACAGACAGCCTTGTCTCAACATGGATCGCTGGGAATTACAGTGTCCGCAAATAGACAACAGCCTTTGTCTTGTCTTAGTGTAAGAGCTATTTTAAGTTAAACCTTCGCTTAAGTAAAATAATTGGCATATAGACATTGTCATTAGCATTGCCATGTCATTGACATTGCCAACACAGACGGCAATGGGGTCGATTGCGTTTCTTAATGAACTAAAATTGGAAATTAGTCCATGTAAACGCAAGGCAATACGCTAGAGCGTAATGTGGAATGAACGGTTGTCATTTTTCGCATTAAAACTACCCACAAAAGATAAAGCAACTGAATCTAACACCGCATGAAATGTGTTAAAATTTATTCGGGCGAGTATAAGTTCGACAGGTAGTTTCTATCAACGATCATTCGTTTCATATTCCGCTCTAACGTATTGCTCTATCTCGTTCGCTTGAACAAATTTCAGTTTTAGTTTATAAAGAAATGCAATCGGGCCCAATATCTCAGATCAAACTATCAAACATACTCGTATATATCAGTCTTTTTTAGTAGCTGCTTTTTTTTAACTCATATTTTGGTGAGTTAGCGCGTACGTGACGCAGTAACAAGTCGTTTCCCTTGTTTCAGCTGATTGGAGTGACATAAGGTCGGTGTTAATGTATCTATTTCGCGGATTTTTTTATTGTTGAATTCTTGGTAAGGATTTCATATCCATAGAGCAATAACACAACGCAAGTAGTAGGGATCTGTCAACAAGTAAAGAGTGTAACATCTGTTCAACTACACTCAAAATACGCACCCCACACATGTGCTTTAAGTGCAAGGAAGACATATGTGTGCAATGTGCCCAGAAAGTATTCCAGGATTGTTCTATTGATGTAGTAGATTTGTAAATAATTTTTGGTTTCTTACGTGTTTACAGGTTCGTGGTAGTTTCTTGGTAAAAACAGTATAGTTTTCTAAGAGAATTTATAACATTTTTAGTGTTTTGCATAGACTTATTTATTTGTTGTACAGTAAACAGTTATTTTTTATATCATTTTGTAGTTTTTATCGATAAAATGTTATTCTAAAACGCTTAATCTATATATGAGCCGTAGTTTTTTCAAACTGATCATACAAAAAGGGGTGTCACAGTGATATGGCCTCGGTTACTATATTTCACCTGTTGTCGACTACAGCGGGCGAGCCCGTCACCTCAGGAGGTTTTAGGCAGAAGACTTAGGACAAAACAGTCCACCATCTAGCTACGTCACAAGCCCGTAAGAGGCCAACGCCTTAACCGCGTGATAGCCAGGAGTGTTACCCGGCGGGCCTACACTCACGCCCTTACTTCCAATTGTGACCAGATTACTCCGGTCTCTCGATTGGTTACGAGTTCGAGGTCGCTTGCGCGGTCATCTCCCTTACGAAGCGGTGAAACGGTGTTTACCGAATCTATCAATAGTGTTGCGGTCGGCGGAACGGTTAAGTGTTCGTATCAGTTGCTATATTGTTTAATTATTTTTACGTATAATAAGTGGCCTGTTTTCATCTTTGTGCATCATTGCCGATAATCTATCAACCGGGCATGCTGCAGAGTTGAAAATAAGAGTAAAATCAAACAGGATTATCCAGGTATCGAAGTTTAAAATATTATCATTTCATCGAAATTCAAAACGGAATCGGTCGGTATATTGGACAAAAAAGATACGTTCAAGTGAACGGATCTCGAAGAACGATTCAGTTTGGCATTATCCAATCAGAAGAACCGGATCCTGTAGTGTCAATCGGAAACAAATACAGATCGTATATTTATTGCCACCTTCAAGCTGGCACTTCACATCGCTATTCGGTATTCGCGTTTTGTTCGCGTTTTTATTCGGCTTCATCGGACGAAGTCCGAATAACACGAACACCCCCGTCCACACATCGATATGAACAGCGAATACGCCGAACATACCGAATATTTTTGCTATCTTCCTACGCGTTCACGTGTTGCTATCTTCCAACAAGATGGATGTATTGACGGCAGCAGCGGCTTATTATTTCTTCTGTGTTAATTACCAATACATGTTATGCGTACATAAAAACAAATTGTTCAAAGACCATGGAAGAGAAGACGCTGGTGGATGTTAAAAATTCACAAAAATCGTACTAAGTAAGTACCACCTACCGAAAAACATTATTGCTGAACGGAATAGCTAGATAGTTTCTGTGTATGTTCAGACTGTGGTTACTTACTTAATAGAAGTTAATTTTAGACTGTTTTTTAGGGAAAGTATGGAGAGAAAATTTCAAGAAATGCTGGCTGAACCCTCGGATGAATTCCATAATTTCTGCAGAATGACATATACAGACTTTGAGCTCTTATTACAAAAAGTTGATCCGATAATATCAAAGAAAGATACTAATTGGAGAGACTCGATACCATCAAAAGTTAGATTGGCAGTGACTTTACGGTTTCTGGCCTCTGGAGATAGCTACCGGAGCCTACACTATCTCTTCAAGATTTCAAGTCAAATCATCTCAAAAATAATACAAGAAGTATGCATTGCTATATACCAGGTTCTAAAGGATAATGTTAAGGTAAGAAAATATCCTTTATTTTAATTAAACTAGTTTTATTAATGAAAAAACTTACAGCTTTTAATTAGGTACTAGTACCTACTTATAACCTATATCAGACTGCAATTACGACTAATTATTTCTTTGGTGGTTGGGCATAGATGATGACTTCGTTCAATTTTGCTGCTGGACCCTCATAAATAATATCGGGCTGATTAACATCTGCATCATTACATTCTTGAATCAAATCTTCAGGGATAAAGTTACCTTCTTGCGTAAATAGGAATCTGGGCTGATGAGGTTCGCCTAGATTTGAGTGATTATAATTGTGGTATTGATATGTCCACATATTCTTATTTTCACTCGTTGCAAATGGGGAAGGTGTATTCGCTGGATGAGATGTGTTGGATGGTGATGATAGTGAAGATTTTTGCCTATTTTGATATTGAGATTCTTCATAAATTAGCTGGTTAATTTTTATCATCACCAGGTCCCTCCGATCTTCTGGCAATCTTTGCAGCTTCTTTGCTACTAGTTTTCCAAAAATATTGCATTCATCATCCTCAATTAACTGCGAATTGTGAAACTGTGAAACTGTTTTTAAAATTTGTAATGCTTCATCCGTTTGTTTTTTTGCCTTTTGAAGTTCAGGCGGATCATGTTGTCTTCTCTTGGATCCTGTCATTGGTTGTTGTCGTGAGGTTGAAGGTCCTTGATCAACAGTTGATTGGGACGGTACATTTGAAGTTGACTCTTGTTCAGGGTTTGATACATTAGTATCAGTTTCATCGAAGGTTTCCTCCGAACCGAGACTTTCGTTCTGGTTACTCTGAAAATGAAAATTTATTAAGTATCGTATCATTATATATCTACCCTGGACAACGGCGATTGCAACATCACCGAAACGTCGGGTCCTCCTAATTTCACGCGGTAAATTCGTTTTATCCTATTTATAATCATTATATATCGTTTTACAGATACCAAGCACAGAACAAGATTGGTTGGCCATAGAACGTGGTTTCTGCAAACGATTCCCACATGCTGTTGGAGCTATAGACGGGAAACATGTGGTATTGAGGGCACCAATCAACAGTGGCTCTGAATATTTTAACTACAAAAAAACCTTCAGCATTGTCTTAATGGCCTTAGTTGACAGTAACTACAGTTTTTTATTTGCCGATGTTGGATGTCAGGGCAGGATAAGCGATGGCGGTGTTTTTAAAAATACTATCTTGTGGAACAGAGTTGAAAACAATTTGTTGAGACTACCCGCACCAACTGCCCTGCCAAATGGAAATATTGATATGCCCTATGTGTTTTTAGGGGATGGGGCATTTGCTTTACATACAAATTTGATGAAACCATACCCTGGTGAGCACCAAGAAGGTACAAAAGAAAGGGTGTTTAATAAGAAACTTTCGTCAGCCCGTGTTATTGTTGAAAATACATTTGGCGTCATGACTTCAGTCTTTAGAGTGCTGCGTCAACCGCTACTAATGGAACCAGAAGCAGCAACGCAAGTAGTTATGGCCTGCATAGTTTTACACAACTTTTTAAGGAGCCGAAATTCAGTAGCTGCATACACTCCACCAGGCACGTTTGATGTATTTAATGGCGATATATTAGTTAGCCGGGGATCGTGGAGGGATGATATTCCAGATACTCCAGCTTTGCGTGACATAAGACACATTCCTAGAAGGTCACCAAGGAATGCAGTAGAAATACGAAATGAGTTCGCAACTTACCTATTTTCATCACCGAATTGATTACCTATATATGTAGATTCCTACTTCATTAATACATACCTACTACTGTTTACTATTACAATATGTTTCTACAGTTTACTTTAAATTATAAATAACAAAAGAAGAAAAGTGTTTTATTACATACCTCAGTATTCATCGATTCCTTACACGTATAAATGGATGCCAGGAAACTATCCATTAATGCAAAAGCGTACCAGCTCGGTTGGTAAACATCACAAATGCCTGCTCCTGATTTTTCGGATTTTTTTATTTTAATTTTGTATCCCCGATAGGCAGCCATCAACGTATCTCGCTTTTTTTTTAGCTCTTTTGTTATGCCTGGATATTCCAGGCTGTTCTTAATAGCATTCCATGCATCGTTAACTTTGCTTCTGTTTTTATGCGAGGCATGTTTCGGGTCCCATATGCAGGGATGCATTTGATATAATTCTAAGAATCGCATCACAAGGTCATTTGTCCAATCCATCTTGTTATGAGCTGTCAAAACAATAAGCACGTCCGTCGCTATCGCGCACCGCACACTACTGAGTGAGCGAAGTGTGGGCAGTAAACGAACTTATTCGGCATATTCGCGATCCTTTGATATGCGATCAAAAACCGACAAGCGGGCGGATATTGGTGTTCGTGTATTTGCGTATTCGCTCTGTTCGTGAAAATAGGCGAATATAGACGAATAGAGCCACTTCACATAGTAGTATTTGGGCGAATAAGACGAATACGCGAATACGAATAGCGATGTGAAGTGCCAGCATCATATTTAGATATTCGAGGACGCCAATTTGCAGCGATCGAATTGTATATTAACCGGGATTCGCGCCTTCCAGGTCGCAAATCTAACCTTTAAATTCGCAAATTGAAACATAACTGCATCGGTACCTCGAAGTTAAGCGAATAATATAAAAATAAAAACAAACAAAACCCGCGGTGTCGCCGTCGGTTTGTACGAGGTCGCACACGGCTGGATGGTAGTTGATTTTATCGCAATCTCACGGAAATAACCAGCTCTCACTCAATGCGCAAATGCAGCTTACCACTGTTCGTAAAATTACTTTCTGACTCCAAAATACAGGAAAAAAGTGCTAGAAGCGAGAGTTCATTAGAAAGTACACAGAAGTAAGCAAGACACGCAGTCGACAGTAGCAGCAGCTGTCATTAGGTAGCTGACTGATTCGTCAAAATCCAGCCCAATCATCGAAGGAATCTCGAAGGGTTGTCAGTGTGGAAATATTCCTCATATCTCGGGTTTTTTTTCCCACACCTTCCATTTTAAATAAAATACTGTTATATTTACTTTTGGAGTTGTTGAGCTGCTTAATCCTACACTTCAATCCGTAACATTAATTTATAATGTCTAGGATGACAAGAGGTCAAACAAAAAAAAATGCTGCAATGCGATGGCATTGCGGACATAGGAGTAGATACATATAAAGACACCATCAAAAAACTAAGTTTTGATCTCAATAAAATTAATGACGTAAATAATAAACTTGTGAAAGAACTTGACGATAACTGCCAAGAATTTGAACGATTATGTAAAGAAAATATTCAGATTAAAAAAGACTATGCAACATCTCAATTTATTGTCGACGAAGCGAAAGCGAAAATAATGGAAATGGCAACAAAACTATCCGATTTTGAAGAAGAATTGATGGAATCACGGTATTTGTCTGGCCACGTCTTATTTTTAGAAAAAAAAGTTGCTGATTATGAAAGGAAAGATTATTCGCTGAAAAATGACGAATTAATTTTAGAAAACTTTGCATTGGAAACATCACTAGTCAACGACCTACTCATCTTAAGACAAAAATTAATAGACAAAGAAGATGAGTGTGAAAAATTAAATCATGCTGTAATAGAAAAGGACCAAATCATTGACCTATTGAACAAACAAATAAAGAAAAAAACACTCTTGTTAACGCGTTCCAGTGATCTAAAAAGTAAAAAGACTGTTGGAAATGATGTAAAAAATTCTGTCAAACAAAACAAGAAAAATAATTTGTCTTCTAATAGGGCTAACTATATTGGAAAAAACCTTTTTAGCCCGAATCCCAATATCACAGAAGCAACGAACATCACTACAGCGAATATTCCAGTGGAACCTTTGAAAACCATAGCTCCCACAGGAAAAAAATCAAAGGTTTTATACTTTTCCGCTCAACCCACAAAAAAAATTAATAAAAATAAAAATAAAATTATAAGTAAAACAGACAACAAAGACCACACATCACGGTCAAGAAACCAAGTCAAACAGGGGAAGGTGTTAATTCTAACGGATGAGAACGGAAAGATGAGTGCAGGGCTTCTGAATGACATTTTACCTAAAACCTATCAAGTGACAAGTATTACTAAAACCGATGCACAATTATTTGGGGTATGCAGCAATACGAACAATATGGTATCATGCTTTGACAAAAACGACTACGTTATAGTAATGGGTGGTCTCCATTATAGCTACCTCAAAAATCGATACGAGAAAGTGAGCACCACACATATCATTGAAAACAGTATGAAAGAATTATTAGACCACACGGAAAATACAAATTTGATTATCTGCAGTATACCCTATAGACTGGATATCAACCGTCATAATTTAGATATCTACAATATTAATAAAAATATAAAGAACATCTCTTTAACGAGAAAACATGCAACATACGTAGAACTAGCAGACCATCTGGAGGAAGAAGACTATGTTGCGAGAGGATCTCACCTAAATATAAGAGGAAAGAGGAAATTCACAGCACTTATAAATAATGCAATAATAAAAATAATGAAGAACCAAACGTCAAAAAACGGATTAAGACAACCGACGCTCGAAGGAAGAGGATAACCAACTCTGACGTCTTTCTCCTCAAGATCGTCCACCAAAATATGCAAGGCTTGAAAAATAAAACACTAGATGCCAGTTTAGAACTCGAAAACCTCTTCTTCTTCTTCTTCTTCTTCGTCAGCGCGCATTCGCCCACCGTTGGGCATACGCCTCTCCAATCGCTCTCCATCCGGATCGGTTGTTTTGTCTCTAAATCTCCATCGAAAACCTCAATGCAAGCATATTTTGTGTCAGCGAATCGTGGTTCCATGAAAGTGAAAAAAATACTGTAACTATCTCTGGATTCATACTAGCTAGCTGCTTCACAAGAGACCATCATATTAGGGGTGGATCTGCTATTTTTGTAAAATCGGGTGTATTATTTAAAAATCGTGAAGATATTTGCAAACTTTCCATTGAGATGGTAATCGAAATTCGCTGTATATATCTATCGGAGCTATCTGCATATGTTCTTTGCTTATATAGAAGTCCGGAGTCAGATTTTCACATCTTCTTAAATACCCTAGAAATAGTACTTGACAAGTTAGCTAGGGATTCATCCAAAATAATACTGTGTGCCGATTTTAACGTCAATTTTTTAGAAAAATCTAATAATGGCGATACTTTAATGGATCTTTGCTTGTCTTATAATTTAATCAGAACTATAGACTTCCCTACGCGAACGACAGCTAGCAGCAGTAAATGCATTGATAATATATTTACTAACTCTGATAATTTTTCCGTTCAGCCAGTCAGTTGCGGACTATCAGATCATGGCGGACAAATGATTGCCATTAAGTATAGCAATGTAGTCAAGAAACTGGCACAGAATATTAGCAGAAGAAAAGTAACAGCAAAAAACCATGATATTTCCCAGACAGCCTTGACAGAAAATGATTTTATCGCTTCCACGAATGATCCTGATCATCTGTATAATGAGTTCTTCAGATGGTATCTCGCTGCATTGGATAGCTCAATTCCCGTGAGGCAATCAACTCAGAAACTTTCAAAAACTTTTAATGACTGGGCAACACCGGGAATCAAGATATCCAAACAGCGGATGCTGCATCTGAATGAAATACAGAAAAATAGTAATGATACCATAGTTCTCGAATACATCAAAACATACAAAAAGACATACAAAAAAGTAGTATGGTTTGCTAAGCAGAAATACTTAAAATACACTATAGATAATTCCGATAATAAAGTCAAGGCTGCCTGGAATATTATTAAAAAAGAATGTACACGAAACCAAACAGGTAATCATTGCGTACGCCTCAACGTCAATGGCAGTAGTATAGATGATGCGACAACGGTTGCAGAACTTTTTAATGACTATTTAAGCTCTATACCCTTAAATACCAGCTGCCAGAATAAGGGAAATCACTCAGCTTTAGGCCTGCTTGAGGACTATCGTAAAAAAAAATCCAAATTCATTGTTATTCTCCCCCACCAATTCTTCCGAAATAATTAAAGTTGCTAAATCACTTAAAATGAAAAATTCAACAGACCTATGGAATATATCCACCAAAATCCTAAAGAGTTCTGTAACCGTAATCTCGCACAATCTATCTTTTATCTTTAATCGATGCATGGAACATGGATTTTTTCCCACCGAAATGAAGATGGCCAAAGTAGTGCCGATATTTAAAAAAAGTTGCCCAGAAAACAGAGATAATTATCGACCCATATCTCTTTTACCAGTTTTCAGCAAAATTTTTGAAAAATTACTTCTTCTCCGACTTGTTAATTTCTTTGCTGAAAACCAAATCCTGTCTAAAAAACAATTTGGATTTCAAAAAAATCTCTACGCAAGATGCAATCGCCAGTCTAATTAAAAAAACACTACTTGGGCTAGACAATATGAAAAAAACCGTAGGCATTTTCTGTGACCTCTCTAAGGCTTTTGATTGCGTAGACCACTCAATTCTACTTGAAAAATTGGAACACTACGGCATTAGGAATAAGGAACTGCAACTCATGGAATCTTATTTGCAAGAACGCACTCAGATTACGCAAGTCGAAAATAGCAAGAGCGCGCCACAGAATATCCGCAAAGGTGTTCCTCAAGGATCGATACTTGGACCTTTTCTCTTCCTCGTCTATATTAATGACATCCCAGAGTGCCTGAAATCCGTGGATGATGAAATCAATTTATTCGCCGATGATACTTCACTTCTTTTTAGCGATAAAAATAAAGACACTTTGGCCCAAAGAATAAAAGAAACAATAGATAGGCTTAGTATATGGTTCCAAGTTAATAAATTGTCACTTAACGTAAATAAATCAAAATCAATATGCTTCTCTTTGCGGCCGTCTGATTATAATGAAATAGACGTATACTTTGGGTCTGACCAACTAGAAAATGTCTCCTCCACGAAATTTCTCGGTTTAGAAATTGATCAAAAATTGCAATGGTCTGATCACTTAAATGATCTCAGTAAAAAATTGTGCAGTGCCATATTCGCCATTAGAAAGATAAGAAGTTTATGCGGTTTTGAAGCAGCTAAATCCGTCTATTTTGCATATTTCCACTCTCTAATAACGTATGGCCTACTGTTTTGGGGAATGGCACCAAACTCAAAAAGAATTTTTCTCCTCCAGAAAAGAGCGGTACGCAGTTTATATAGAGTCTCACCGAGAAGTTCTTGTAAGCCGCTATTTGTAAAATCAGGAATAATGACTCTATTTTCTTCTTACATCTACCAAAATATTATGTACGCTCGTAGACATCTAACAGAAGCTCCGGTGAATAGTGATTTTCATCATCACGATCTCCAATCTCCACATAAACCGACAGCGACTTAGCAAAGTGCGATACAGTTTTATTCATCAAAATTTGTCGTTCTATAATAAGATTCCAGAGCAAATGAAAAGCCTCGGAGAGGTCCAATTTAAAAAGATAATCATAAATAATTTGGTAAGAAACCCAATTTATGGTATAAGGGAGTTTGAAAATTCTGAGTCTATTTTCCATGTTGATGATTAATGAAATGCGTAAAGTTTTAAACATAACGGTATTATGATAGCTGACATTCTAATTTTCATATAATTTATTAAACATCTATTCATTTTTAAAAAAAATACGAAAGCATTATTGCTGGATTGACAATAAAATATATATTTTTTGATTATTCTACATAGAATTTGCATTTCTATTTTAATATATTATTCTCCTTGACTCTTAAATCACATTAGTATATTTTGATTATTTGTATATAGGTAATATTGAATATAATATTACAGCGATGACAACTATCACGATAGTTATGTTTTTAATAATTAAATTTTTAGCATTTAATTTTGTGACGCATCCAAGTGTAGGAATGCCTATCTACTGGAGTAGTTGATTGTATTGTATTGTATTGTATCGCGGACCACAGCGTCCTTTGCCCGTCTGTTCACCCAGGATCGGGAAGGCGATGGTCGTTTCAAGAGCAGTCGCCGTAAGGTCCGCAACCACCCCCGCTTTATAGGAAACAGTGTTGCTTCCAGACTCTCCCGACTGTTAGTCAGAGTGCACAGTCGATTAGCTTACGCCGCACGGTGCGCAGGCCGTCCAGGAGCGCCAGAAGGTTGATTCCCAGGGGAAACTAACCATAAGGCCAGAGTCCTACCAAGGCTCGCACTTCATGCGTGGAGGCCGTCGGATAGGTGTTGACCAGTGAGTGTGACCAACCCTGAACAGAATGAGTCTTCGTGCCATGGCCAACTCAGCAAGGGCCCACTAACTCCTATATTTCGTACCTAAATCGAGCCGTCAATGTCTGAAAATTAACCTGACGTGGGCAACCTCGATAATGCCCTAAAAACCAAAATCTCTTCTTTAAATTATTCATCCACATTCATTCATTCGGTTATAATCTATTCATTTCGATAGCAGTCTCGATTGGCTACCGATTCGTGAAAAAGGCGAGGTCATAAATAATAAAATTCCTGCTGAGGCTGAGCATCCCAAATGCTTTATACATCAACTATTTAAAAGATGTCGGTAGGCTGTTTCACGGATAGTCGAATTTATAAGCTTTGGGCCTCACAGTACCCGTCTTAATGTATAATTTATGTATTTTATTTTATTTGGGTAATATTCACAAAATATGTGTACATAGTAAAATACAATCATGATTCAAAATTTATCTAGTATTCTATGTATTATCATTTACCATAACTGGAAATGATCAGTTATGTCATAATAGCGGTCGTTTCTAGTCATTCTTTTCTATACTCATACACTTTATTTCTATACTCATATTTAACAAAGACAGTGTTAAAATTAAAGGTAACCAATGCATAATAAACTACTATGAACATACACAAATTGAAAGTGCCAAGTCACCTGGTGAGATTTACAAAAAGTCTAAACCATATTTATGTAGATATATAATAAATTAAAATATAAACATTAAACAAGAAGATTATTAATAAACAAAAACAAAAAATATTATTAATAAAAGTAATTCAATAATAAACAAAATTATATATATATTAAATCATTAAAAAATAATAGTGTAGTAATTTGCTATATTAAGTAGTTATCGCTGCCAAAATACGTCTTAATATAAGAAGGTGCAATTTGTTTATCCATGTAAAAATATTTATATATTTATTTATCCAGGATACTAAAAACCACACAGCGATACTAAAAATAATAGAGTTATATTGAATAAATACATTTCTGGTCGATGACATGTTTTCAACTATAGATTTATTGAATTGTCTCCAATATACACTGAACCTACAGTGGGGGGAGGGGTCGGGGAGGGGGGGGGGAGAAGGAAGAAGGAAAGAAAGGAATGAATGGGTATTCATGTATCATATATATTAATGTGCAGTACGAAACATAATAAAAATAAAATACTTTATTTAAAATAAAAATATGTATGTAGAATACAAAAGAATAAACAATCTTATAAGTTTTTTTATTTTTTAAAATAGGTAGGTAAAATTAATAATTGTCAATAAAACAATTGAAAACGTATAACTTCTGATAGATTCGGTCTGCGATAGATTCGGCAGACACCGTTTTACCGCTACGTAAGGGAGAGGACCGCGAAAGTGACCTCGAACTCGTAACCAGTCGGGAGATCGGAGTAATCTGGTTGCAACTGGCCCGCTGGCTATCTCGCGGATAAGGCGTTGGCCTATTACGGGCATGTGGCGGAGGTTGACGGTAGACTGTTTTTGTCCTAAGTCTTCTGCACTCACCTCGCGGGAGACAGAACGATACGAGACAGAACAAATTTCGTTAAAACTTCATGAGGTGACGAGTTCGCCCGTTGTAGTCGACAGCTCTAGTTGTATATTTACCATAATGGGTAGCGAACGGTTTCGTGCTGCTTGGGCCACAAAATCCATTTTGTTCTCGGATCGGCTTAACTCACGATTCAGCTTCTATTCAGAAGCCTCCTCGAGCGGAAGGCTACCCCGGTAAAACTCTCGTGTCTTAAGCCTCACAAGCTGTCAGACCGGTTTCTCCTGGTGGGATTTCATCCCGGCGCTACTGGACGTTTTGCGCACCGTTCGGCGTCGCCAATCGGTTGTGAACTCTGACTAATTACTGAAGGAGTCTGGAGACTACGTAAATATACTGTCTTTTAAGCAGCGGGGGTGGATGTTGACCTGCTGGCATGCCTCTCTAAAAAGACCTTGAGCCACCCCATCCCGTGTGGCACTACGGGTAAAGGATACCCAGGACCGCGATAAATTCAAATCGAATTACCGCTGTAATACCGCATGTAGAGGCCACGTAAGCGTCTTCGGACCCGTAAACAGACGGGAGGACGGAGTTTTCCTGAAGGTTGATTCCAGACGAGGATATCCTTCCAAACTGGTAGTCAGGGGGCGTGGCTGCCCGCTGTTTAACTTTCCCGGTGCCTCGCCGTTAGGCGTTGATCTCTGACGGGCTTGTTGGCAGAGCTACACAGTAGATTGTCTTGTCTCTAAGTCTTCTACGTTCATCCCACTGCTGAAAGATCGATCACATATCGTTATACCAGCCTGGGGTGACGTGTTCGCTCGCTGTAGTCGACACCACCCTACTGTATATCTGCAATGGTATATCTACCTTGATACGGTGGTTCTCCAATGAAGCAATATTAAAGTATTTCAGTCTGATCTAGTATGTTTCCGGTCTCAATTATTGACGGTAGTTTAGTGGTCGTTTATAGTTTTTGAGATAAAATGTTTTTGGACGCTTTCTAATCTTTCCTTGTATTACGTAGTATTTCGGATTCCAGAACGGAGTCGCAAACTCTAATATGCTGCGAATGAATGAATGAATGATAAAAAAAAGGGTTTTGAATACATTCATGTTGTATGATTGAAATATTTTTATTGATAATATTACCTTTATTTGAAGCGGGGACATCTACTGGACGCATCCTCTAAAATTACTGTCGATATTTGGCAGTGAGAATGTAACCCTACCCCTATTTCCCCCTGTGCATTCCTCATTAGTTCGCAGCCGAGTGCACTTGTGATCTGTGTTGCTCCGTTTCTTGTATAATACGTCGATACGTCCGGTGGACGCCATCGTACCAGTTACGTAACATTTTTGCACAATTGAAGGTTCCCCCTGAAGGCCATTTACCTGATGGCATTGATTATATAGGGTATTGCTTAATTCTGACTATGTTTTAACAGCTTATATTTTATTATGATACACAACGTGTTGATGACACTCATAGTTCCAAACGTTGATTAGTCTTCTCTTATGTTCCGTAGCCCAATAGATGGAATTCTAAACAAGCATATTTTATAAATAGGATAGAAAACGAATTTCCGCTTGAAATTTGTAGCACCCGACGTTTAAGTGACGTTGCAGCCGCCGTTGTCCAGGGTAGACAGTCTACCCTGGACAACGGCGGCTGCAACGTCACCGAAACGTCGGGTGCTACAAATTTCACGCGGTAAATTCGTTTTCTATCCTATTTATAATGTCGAACAACCGCGATAGTCTTCGATTTTATATGCATATTTTATTTTATTTTTATTTATTTATTTATTGCAATTATCAAATTAACCATTTACAATAAGTATAATATTAAAACAAATGGCAAAAACTTTCCTCTTTCATTCACTGGCTAGTGCTGCCCAACTGGGATATACCCGTTCCAGGGCAAGCAATTTATATAATTACATTTAAAACGAGGGTCGATGAATCAACCAAACACAATAAAAATAATAATAAATAAAAAAATATATATATAACTAGCTGCGTCTTGCGGTTTCACCCGCGTGGAGATGGAAAATTGTGATAATGTTGATAGAAAACTATATATCTTTATAAATTATGGCCTATGTGTTATTCTGATGTGTAATCTATATTATTGTAAAGTTTCTTCAAAATCCATTCAGTAGTTTTTGCGTCAAAGAGTAACAAACATCCATACATACATTCTTACAAACTTTCGCGTTTATATAGTAGTAGGAAAATAATAAATATATATAATAATAAAAAAATATAAAAAAATACAATATTATATAGGAAATAGAAATACTAAATACATTAGAATACACATATACACACATACATACATATATACACAATATATGTTAAGTCAGCTTCAACTTATTCTACTGCATCGATCATGGCATGGATAGATAAACGCTCTTATTGCAACAGCCATTTATTTATTTTGCTTTTAAACAAATGACAATTGGGGCTGGTTTTTATGTCACTGCTTAATTTATTATAAAGTCTAGTAGCTATGAAAGAGTAGTGTCGCTGTCCAAAAGTCGTCTTCATCCTAGGTACATTCAAATTATCACTCAGGAGTTGTCTAGTGGGTTTCGTGTGCGTAATAATAAAAGATTTATTTTGTTTGGCCACGAAAACCCAACGTAGTGCTGAAACAACGTAGTGCGGCATATACGGTGTCATATCTCAAATTAAAACAATAATATTAAACCAAACGATTTTTATAATCATAATTATTATTATTTTAATATTATTTCCATAAGATGCCAATTTTAATTTACTTAACAGGTTTAAATTCATTCTAATCTCAAGATATCCTTTATTCTTAAGATGTCACGTGATGTAATCGGCCTTTATACAAATGCGATAGGTTGCCGTGACAACGACGATATAGGTTACCGTGACAACCAGCAGGCAAATTGTAACAAGAAAATAGAAGTCAACATCTTTAGAATGGCCACACATATAGAACTTGCAAATACCGCAGTATCTTTCTTATTAAAGCGGATTTAATTTTGACTAACCGAAGAACTCACCACTGGTTACGACGAAAGAAAAGCTCGCTAAAAGGCAAACTAACCTTCTATATTTATATAATTATGATATTAAGACCCTTATACATGTACTTATTCTTTTGATAATTGCAACCAGGTTTTAGACTACTAGAACCGCTTTAGTTCATAAGATGATAACATGATTTTTTTCAACATCTATATGACCGTCTCACTTGTTTCCTTTGTATTCCCTATATGTATTATCATTTGACGTTTTTTTGAGCCCTAAATAAAGAAGTAGCAAAGCACTATCAATTATTTATATATTTTTTTCCTATTAAATGCTCAATTCCTTTTGAAATTTTTATTTATAGTTTATTTCCTTTTCTCTTAATGTTGATTTTGTTTTTCGGGATTCTATCATATTTTTTCTTTCCTGGCAAGGAAAGTGTTGTGGACGCACTTCTGTGTGTCTGATTGTCTGTCTGTTATTCTGTCTGTCTGCGTATTCCTCCACGATAGCGCCCAAACGCTTCATCCGATTGAGCTGAAATTTGGCACGCAGAGGCATCATTTGGTCACGTTAAGAGTTGAAGAGATTGTGGTTGAAATTGGTACACCACAGGGCGCGCTGGTCATACTTTTATCTGAAAATATTGGACTTGGTGACTTGAAATTGTTAGCCCGAAATCAAATTGTGAAATTTTAGTAGGAGTATCTCATACACAAGCGACACAAATAATATATAAGTTCGCCATAAAATAAATAAATAGTAATGCCCTTAAAAGTGCCGATGCTTCCGATGCGTGTCTCGTTTCAAATACGAATTCAAAGGCTCACAGCAACTTGCATTTGCAATTTGATTTTTTAATTCAGTGCGAAATTCAAATTTTCATTGCGTTGCAAGAAATTTTAGCCAACTGCTCATCGACTTTATTTATTAAATAAATATTTAAATGAAGTAATCCCTGGCTACTTGCCGGGACAGTCGGGACAACCGTTTTTTTATATCTGCTCTTCAATAACCTTATTGTTCAATGTACTTGTATTATATTTTTTTATCAAATCTTATTTAATAGCAAACACAATACTCCCCCTTGCTCTAGTATTACCGTTTATTTAAGAGAACTCAATTTATTTGGACAAACCTCGGTTAGTACTTGACTCCAGACCTTATTTTTCAATGTCTTTTTTTTATAAACCCACTGTTTATCCTATCTTCAGCGGGTTTATTTACAGTTAATTAATGGTAAAATATACCCATTTGAAACATCCTGTATATATGCTTGTTTACCTATTGTTTATGTTTATCTAGATTTTGTTTATCTCGTAGACAAACAGATATTATGATTGAACTCAAATTCGTATAAATGCCTTTTGTTATCGGCCTTTCGCCTAGAATAATCTCGGCCACAAATATATTTGATTCCAATTTAGTAACTACATGTGTGTGAAATATAAATAAATAAATAAATAAAACGTGTCATACATAAAATATTAGCTAGATGGTTAAATCATCTTGACTCGATATACATTCAATATGCTAGCATATTCATCGTTTAACAATAAAATGGAAACCTCGCAATTGCCCATACGTAATAATAAAATACCCAAATCTGAAGAAAAGCACTCAATAAAACATTTTTATTCCATAATACGACACTCACATTGCGCGCATAAAGAGGCAGCAAATAAGGCTATATTGTTTTAAACGGCGGACACGTGTTCTCTTTCATATGTATGTCTTTTATTCGAGCTGAGAGCATGACAAATAAGACAATTTCCTGTGTAAAATATTCCACTTCTGTCTGATTCTTTTCAATAATATATTACTTTCCCGGCCCACCAATCGACCACTAGGGAAAGTGTTGTGAACGAGCTAAAATAAAAAACGAGATGGAAACGGAAATATCCATTTTCAGCCACCCGAGAAGATTAATAATATTTCCAGACTGAAATACGTGTGTATGTATGATTCCTCCTTGATAGAAATCAAACGCTTAATCCGTTCGAGCTGAAATTAGGTACACAAGCTCCATTTCGTCATGGCAAGAGTTGAAAAAAGTCGATGAAATCTGTCCAACAGGGGGCGCTATATGTCATCTTCCAAATTTTTAGACTTAGAGACTTGAGATTGTTGGCTCGAAATCACATTGTAAAATGGAATATCACATTTACAAGCGACACAAATAATATGTAAGTCCGCCATACATTACTTAAATAGTAAAATTCTTAATCGCGCCGAAGCTTGCGATTTCAAAGGCTCACGGCGATTTTCATTGCGCTGTATCGAATAATAATAGGAATTTTCCCCAACTCCTCATCGACTCTATATTTATGAAATGAGTATTGAGATGAGGTTAGTCACATATGCAATGTTGAGTCGAAATCACACTGCGAAATTTTGGTCGGAAAATCTCATATAAAAGCTGCACAAATAATTTTTAAATTCCGCAATGCAAATGTATTAATCAAATATTTAAATTTGCGGCGTCGCGCGTTTAATATCGAGCAAAGCTCATTCGAAATTTAAATCTGCATTGCGTTGTGGGGCTCGTTCGAAATCCGAATGTTTAACGGCGAATTTTACGGCGACGCTTGTTTGTAATTCAATTTTAAAATTGATTGAGATGAAGTCCTTGGCTAATTGTCAGGAAAGTCTTGGGGTGACCGTTAAGCGATTGTTATTATTGTATTTTAATCTAAATATTAGTATGCAATGGAGTATAAACAAGTTATAATAATATTATATTTATAATAATATTATATTTAATAATTTTTTGCACCTAAAAAATAGAATGCAAAGGCGAGCTTATTGCCACATGGCAATATCTTACAACTAACCTAATTACAGTGCAGTGGTACATGCGTGCTTTGTGGAAATAAAGACTATTATGTTTGTCTGCATACAATATAAAACACTGTATTTAAAACTAAGAATGCCAGACGAGAGAAAAGTGGGAAAGAAAGGAGAGGAAAAGGAAAATTATTCATATTAATTTTATTAGTATACTGGTACACAAGTCAGATACAGATTAGCAAACATCCATACAGATTAGTAAACAAACATTTTTTTCTATCGTAATGGAAAAATAAACATAAAAACGAAAGAAAACACAAGAATAATGTAAAATGAGGAAATACAAGACAAAATTCAAAGAGATCATAAAACAATTTAGCCACGAAAGCATTTTAGACTTCACTCGAGTAATATTCCTCCAGTGAGTAAAACGCCTTATCTGTGACGCACTCTTAAGGCGGCTCTTAAGAGCCCTATCACATATTTTTTCCAGAAAGGCAAGAAAAGTGGATTTTTGGCGTTCTAATTCCAAGAAATGAAGAGATTTCTACAAACTTTAATTACTGAATTACCTGGACCATTTCTTGATGTTGACCATAGCGGCCTTTAATTTTAGATATAACGAATATTATTTACTTATTCAGCCCATTTTCCGAAAGTCGTTATTCGTAAAACGCTCGGAAGGCAAACTTTGAGCTCCTTAATACAGTAATATCACTACAACGAAAACCGTATACTATTTTTTTTTATGTCCGTCATGTATTCTTGATGTACACTACGGCTTTATTTTTTCGTTTTTTGACCACATATCCAAGGTATACATTACTTACAATTACACAAAATTAAAAAAAAATCTTCCTGTATCATTCTAATTTTCTCAGAAATAAAATAAGATTCTTATATAATACTTATACTATATTAAAGTTCACTCTTTTAGCAATACGACATAATATAAATTATTGTCATTAGAAAGGAGAAAACACTGCAAAAAACAATTAGAAATTGTGTATATATTTGCTTGCGCAAGAGAAGAGCGCTCAGTGCCGCGGTTTTCTCCCAGGGTTGAATAGTTATTTATTTATTTATTTATTTATTTATCCTATCTTTTATAGTTACATCCAAAAAAAAATGCGTTCATTTTTTCAACTCATTTTAAAAGAATACCTACGCTATTTTGTAATAAGGCTCTTAAACACGTCAAGAGATTGCGCCTGCCTAATGTGCTCGCTGAGTTTGCTGTAAACCGCTGGACCGGCGATACAGGCTAGCCTCTCCGACTTGGATAATGCATGACTTACCGAAAGTAGCATGCTACGGGATCTTGTTGGATAGTGGTGATGCACACCATTCACTTTAAAATCGGCTAGATTTCTGCGAACGAACAGCACTTCTTACATTATATAAATGGACGGCTGCGTCATGATGCAGAGATCTCTAAACAGAGGCCTAGCTAGCCTATCAAGCGCCACACGCGCTATTGTGCGGACTTCACGCTTCTGCATAACGAAGGCCCTCTGCCTGTCGGCTGCTCGCCCTCATATCTCCGCGCCGTACGTTAGCAGTGAATGAACACTGGTTACTTCGTGGAAAAGTAGTACTTTTTGAGGTGAGTTTTGAATGATTCTAAAGAAGGCGAGTTTCGTATATTTGCTGGGAGATCGTTTCAGAGTCTTGCACTATGAACACAGAGAATAGGAGTAGAAAACAGTATTACAACAATGAATTTTGTGTAAATTGTCAGAAGCTGACCGAAGCGCGAGACCGTGGGAACTTATTGGCTCGAAAAGCTCGCGGAGAAGGATGGTGTTGATTGGGAGAGTACACGATTGCGTATACAGATCAAGTATATACACGAACACTTCAACTGTGCCTTATATGCAGGCATGTGGTCATACTTATGTAGACCGTAGATGAATCGTATGCGTACATTTTGCAATCATTTGTGTGGGACCACCCCTCACAAGACTCCAGGTTGTTCGGTGTGAGATGGTGGTATCAACTTACGAGTTATCTCCGTATTGAAAGGCGGTTTTGATGTGAAGTAGAAGGAATTTATTGATCGAAGGTTTGAATATTGCCAGTTATAACGCTTGCCGAATAGTTTACGTTGACGCGAGTGTTAAGATACGCGACTGCGGTTACGAGGATATACGGATGAGGATTGTGCGTGTGCTCCTAGTATCTTGTACTGGGCACGGCTCGAGTCTGTGGGATTACAGACTGATGCTTCGAGACTCAGGGAGAATGAGGAAAGGAAACCAAGGAGCCGGATTTGTTGACCTAACTCGTGAGAGAGGGTGCCGAATATGCCGTCGCAACATTGGGGGAAGGTGATCACTCGGGGAATAATAATTTGGTTGCTTTTTCGCCGGTTTATATAGGCCGTGAAATGATGCAATCCAAAATATTCCGAGTAAAAGTATTGTTTCATCGTGCTGATTCATAGCTGCACGAGTCAAAATAATAGCTGAATTGTCTGTGGATTTCACTGGAAATCGATGCATTTGTTGATCGCATGTAATGGACTTAAGGTCCGTTACACATTCAAATTTGTTGAGTAGTTGTTGATCAGGCAGAGGCCGCGGACGCGATTTTGAATCTGGAACCAGATCTGAGGATGGAAAATCCCTCTAAATCTAAGTATAAAATAGTAGTAAGGGCGCGTGATTTTTTCGTTTTGTTGACTTTTTAGTGTCTTACGGAAAGGCGTTGGTCACTTACGGGCTGCTGACGTAGATTGACTGTTGATTGTGTTGTCCCTAAGTCTCTGCTTTCACTTTATGAGAGAGTTAGCTAAGTTATACCTCCGTGTGGTGGCAGGTTCGGCATAGAAAATTGCAAATACAGTTGGATATGTCATAATAATTAATGTGCCGCCGTACCACGGCAGGCCACGAATGAACCGCCGTACCACGGCAGACATGGTATTATTACACAAAGTTATCCATAACAACGTGGACAACCGGTATTTCACACATAATCTATCTTTTCACGTACCACCACGCGTGGCTCGCTTTCCCCGTACCTTCGAAGTCCCGCGCGTCCGTACTAGGTATGCCCAGAACTCCATCATGTACCGCTTAATGTCAACTTACGATAATAATTTCCAGAATATCGACCTATTTAACATGAAAGAGCATAAATTTAAGCAGAGCATATACTTAAAATTCTCATGGGATACTTATATCTTAGGGACTATTTGGTTTTTCATTCTTTGTTCTTTAACTTTATATGATAGGTTTATATGATGGAGATTTTTTTTTAATTTTTTGTACTGCACATTATTACTTAAAATCTATTGACACCCATTCCTTCGTTTTCCTTTCCTTTTCCCCTCCGAACCCCCAAAGTACGCACTGTGTGCGTATTGGAGACTTTGTGCGTATTGGAGACTTAACTAACTAAAAATAGTTTTGAAAGCATGCATCGGCCAGAAATATTGTATTTAATGTAATTGTAATATTTTTTTGTAGCGCTGTATGTTTTCCCTGTTCAATAAATAAATAAATAATAAAAAAAAAAACACAAATAATCAAAATATGAATGAAGCATAATAAAAATAAATATAATAAAGAAATCAATATCCTAAAACTAATGCAACAAATAATCAATATAATAAATAATCAATATGACAAATGAATAATATGACAATTTCTTTTTGTAATTCTCAAACTTTTTAAACTTTAAACATTTATATTTCATTCTAGCTCTAAATCTGACAAACCGTAGATAGCCTAATAATTCCAGTTTGTCATTTTAATTTAAAAACTAACTGACATTTACCTTATATATAGTAATGGGAATTTACTAAATTTGTAGATAATAGTTCTAATAATTATTTTTATTATTATGTCTAAAACGTAATACTTATCGGATTTGTTTTCCTTCAACTTGCGAAGTGAAAATATATTTAATTATAGAAAAATAAATATTTTACGCCTGATTGGTAAACTGTATAGCACATAAAATAGTACCTATCCATTTTTTACGACCGACAGTTCACAATGAAGAAATTATTATTATAATAATTATAATAAAATCGTGGAGGAAAAACTAAAAGAACCTACAGCCACTGGCTCATCGCATACCTAACTGAGCGAAAAACGCCCGTATCTAGGGATGCTTATATTTTAGACCGGATATTACCTTTCTGCGAGCTGACTTGTATGACGTTCGGTCATATGAAAAAGAAAAAATAAACATTCACACTTGTATAATACACACACACTGTCCGCTATACACTAATACATTAGTAGAAATAAAATTATGTTTATATGCAACATCAACACATAAATTCCGAATAATACATAAATACAGTGAATGCATATTTCACATATACATAATAAACTCCTTTTATTATTATTATTATTTTATTCCTTTTGATTTTCCTAATCAAAGATTGTGATGAGTACGGCTCTGGCATAGAGAGGTCCTTTATTATACAAGCTCGTTTTTATTAGTGTCTTAAATGCTACCATGGTAAATTGATTTCGAAGCGCAATACCTATATTATTATAAAGACTTGGAGCTAAGTAGTAGAAGGATCGTTGCGCGAATTAGGTTCTTACACGTGGTAATAAAAACTGCCTACCACCAGCGCTTCTAGTCATCTTGGATAGAGTCCATAGAGTTTGAATTATACATATTTCGGGCTCTCTACTCTATTGCCGTTCAAGCAATTCTATTCTATTATAGTATATGTTACAACGGACGAAACAGCCAACCTGGGCAACCCTCAATGTGGTAAAAACTGTGCAGACCTAAATCTGCCGAGTCCGACGAAAATCAAGTTTATGACATATTTCGGCCTCTCTATTGCCGTTCAAGCAATTCTATTGTTTTCTATGCTATGCTATGTTGTTACAACAGATGAACTAGCCAACATCGGCAACCCTCAATGTTGTTAAAACTCTGCAGAGGTAAAACTGCTGAGTCCGAGGAAAATCTAGTTTTTACCATATCTCGACCTCTTTACTTTATTGCCGTTAAAGCATTTCTATTCTATTCTATTCCATGTTGTTACAATGGACGACGCAGCCAACCTCGGCAACCTTTAATGTTGTTAAAAGTTTGCAGTACTAAAACTGCTGAGTCCGACGAAAATTTAGTTTATGACATATTTCAGCTTCTTTACTCTATTGGCGTTCAAGCAATTCTATTCTATTATATTATATGTTGTAACAACGAACGAAGCAGCTAACTGTGTCAACCCTCAATGTTGTTAAAACTGTACAGTCCTAAAACTGCTGAGTCCGACGAAAATCTAGTTTATGACATATTTCGGCCTCTCTATTGCCGTTCAAGCAATTCTATTGATTTCTATGCTATGCTATGTTGTTACAACGGATGAACTAGCCAACCTTGGCAACCCTCAATGTTGTTAAAACTCTACAGAGGTAAAACTGCTGAGTCCGCCGAAAATCTAGTTTTTAACATATATCGACCTTTATTGCCGTTGTTACAACGGACGACGCAGCCAACCTCGGCAGCCCTCAATGTTGTTAAAACTGTGCAGTGTTAAAACTGCCTAGTCCGACGAAAATCTAGTTTATGACGTATTTCGGCCTCTCTTCTCTATTGCTGTTCGAGCGATAAAAACTCTGATGCAAAATTGCCTCATCTTTTTTGCCATCCTCCGTCTAATGATTGCGTGCGCCCCATTTGCGAGTAAACTTCCAACCCCCACCCGCTGAGCATCTTTCGGGCAATAAAAACCATAATGGGGGGGTATATTTTCGATCGCCGGTTTTATTTTGCGAAATGCCCACCATAAAGACAGAGACGCCCGATGGAAGAATAAGCAAAAGTGCCGTTAAGTTTTCTTCGCAGCGCTATAAAACCCTGCGTCCTCTCAAACATCTGTCCCCGTATAAAATACGCAGCGATAAAATATACACAGTGATATAAAAATACGCTTGATAGGTTAGATTGGTGTTCTTGGCGGTGTTATTGCGAAAATATTCCTATTTTTATGTACGTGAGATTTAGGTCTAGTGTGTAAGGTTTTTTACGATAAAAATTCTTGTAAAATACGGCGGAAAGTCATAAATAATGCAGTTTTTTTGCTTATTCCATATTTATTTATTTTAGTTTCCTGGTCTGCCAATCAACGAGAATGGAAAGTATTGTGAACGCACAAAATTTTTATTCGAGATAAAGAAGGATATTTCTATTTTGAATCCCCCTGAGGCGATTAACCGCCCACCTTTGGGTTATTATTCAAGAAGTAGTTAAAAAAATGTTGTTTTTTTTCATTAGATTTCTTAATAGGAAATTCACAATTAAAGCCTAAGCATAAAATACACAATAGCAAGATTTAATCAGAGGTGTGTATTTAAAAATATCTCACGTCGCTCCACTAAGCTACGCTTGCGCTAGAGCAGACATAACATTGCATTATATTTGTAATCCAATTAAAATAATAAATATTTTATATTATATATCAGGTATAGGATAACATACTTGACATAATAACAATACTTGACTAAGATATTATAATAACAATACTTGTTTACAATCTGTACTAATATTATGAAGAGGTAAAGTTTGTGAGGTTGTCGTTTTTGAAAATTCTTTTACCAATAGAAAGCCACGTCATTTGTGAGTGTCATAGGCTATATATTAATCCAAAAAATTAAAAGACTTTTTCCTGGTAGTCGGATTTGCAAAGTAAGTCGGAGATAAAACGGACGAACGAAAACGTTTCTAACTAACGATGCCTTAACGATGAAAGATATATGATTAAGTTCCAGAGAAAAGTTGTAGAGCTTGATAATGCCTACAGAAAAGGCAAAGATAGCACATGTCTAACTTTTATATTTAAGTCACAAAAAGTAGTATTTTATATTTAAATAATAATTTAAATTATGAATTCATATCAAAATATGAATTCATATCAAAATAAGTAAATTTATCATCTCAAGTGTTTAAAACAAAAGACTTTTCCACTCTTACTGCATATAATTTCCATTTTACTGCATAAATGGTTAAAGAGATAAGACACACACAAATAAGGCACTCACAAGAAGACACTCACAAATAACGGTAATATAGTCAAATTGGCATGCAAATACATACATACTTATGCAGTAAAAATATAACCCTTCTTTTGGCAGTCAGGAAATAAATCATAGCACTCAATACTAACCGAACCACACTCATAATTTCATCACAACTAAAAGGTTTTACCACCCAACCAAGTGGGCACGGGTCACCTAGATGGAATCGTAGGAACATTTAGACGTATCTCTTAGGCTATGTGGGTTTCGTTTTTCTTTCTTTCTTGTATTTGAACGTACGGGATACAGCTTGTTGCGTTCGGGCTATAATATAGCGGATATCACATAAGTTCGTATAGGTAGGGCGGTTAAGACTACTTTCAAAAGGTAGTTGTTTATGTGCCTATGTGTCAGTGTGTTTGCGTATATTCCTCCACGATAACACAGTAGAAAAAGAGTAGCATCTTCAATCTATTTGTTTCATCAGAGTTACATCTTCAATCTATTCGTGTTTGCTAAACCGCATAAAATCCTTAAATTCATCTAAGGGATGATGAATAGTGACAAACATGCAGACAATTTGAATAAATTTCTTGTTACTACGCTCCAGAGTAACAAGAACATAAGGTTACATAAGGTTCCTGGATGGAGATAGCCTTTTTCAAAGAAAGGAGTTTTAAAAATAAATGGAAACAATCTTCGAAGATCAAAATGTTACCGTATTAATATAGTCGGCTTAATGATCTGACCACTGAGGGCTGTCGTAATAAAATGACTCCATAATCAAGACCTGTTTTTTCAATAAAAATATAGTTTTATCCATGTGAAATACATATAAATACTAATATTTAGTAAAATGTGTATTGACTTTAACATTAATCAATAATTATGCGATTTCAGATAATTTGTCGTATATTACGATTAAACCACAGGCCAGTATAAAATCATGTTTAGTTACACATTTATCTTGATATTTCTGTGATAAAATTAAGATTCCGAATCTCTAAAAATGTTTGCGCGGACTCTCAACAATAGATATATAGGCATTTAAAGAAACGTTAAAACACCTACATGACCTTAGGTTATTTTTAACCGACTTCAAAAAAAGGAGGAGGCTATCAATTCGGTTGTATTTTTTAAAATATTTGTTACCGCAGAACTCCGTCATTTATAAACCGATTTGGAAAATTCTTTTTTTTATTTCAAAGGATTTACTTTCAGTTTGGTCCCATTTTCATCAAAATCCTGTTCTGATTATGGGATCCATGAGAAATTGAGGGAACTCCTCAAATTTTATCATATGAAGTTGAAAATTGACATGTTGGTTCAGTTCCAATAACAATGCATTTTTTATGGTAAGCATAACCTGATTCTACATTCAGAGTTGACTTTCGGCGAAGAGGCTCCTCAACGGTTAACAGCACAGTCACGAAATTTTGTATACGAATTCAGTTATAATCGAAATTCTGTATACGAATCCCGTTCTAAGTTTCACTATGACATGGCAGCAGCCGCACCCAGAGTTGGCTCCCGACGAGGGGACTCCTCAACGGTCAACATTACAGACACGAAATTTTGTGTATGCATTCAATTACTACAGCCCGTTCTATGTTTCACTAAGACAGGACTGCGGCAACCAGGGTTGGCTTCCAACGAGGGAACTCCTCAACGGTCAACAGCACAGACACGAAATATTGTATACGCATTCAATTATGATAGCCCGTTCTAAGTTTCACCATGACGTGGCACGTATAAAAAATTAAAGACGGTTTTTTTGTTAATTTTTTGTCTACTTTAAAAAAAACGATTCACAAAACCCCTATGTAGCGATAAGCCAAGTTAGTATTTTAAAACGCACCATAAATACTTGTATTATAAATTATCAAATATGAAAAGTTTGTTTTCTATTACAGCAATTACAATTGTGTAGGAATGCCCAAGTATATCAAATTAATCATAACTAATTACTGAACTTAACGAAGAATTATATACCTACAGTAAATTAATCTAAATTATTCCAATTACCAAAAAACGACTATAACTTAGCAATTCACAATAATAAATAGTACATTAAATTACATTGGTAGGTACGATGCTGATATTAAAGTATTTCAATATGTCGTTATGCTTATGTCGTATGGATATCTTAAAAATATCAATGTTTACGCCTTAAATTTTTATGGCAATTAAACAAAAGTTTAAGTCCTATCTAGAGACTAGTCGCCTTAATTATATGACATCCATAATATCCATATATTTATATTATATACTTATATATCACTATGTTATAAATATAACTTTTATATTACTGTTAAATTATCTATATTATATATTTTTTAAGACACGAACCATAAAACTGCTCTTGGGCCATAAAACATTACTAGACTACTGCCTCAAAATGGGCCTAGGTCTAGTGCGGCATAAAAATTCACACGGGCCTGTACCTTTATGTTACTGATCAGTTAAGCACCCTATTCATTACGTACTCCGCTACTAGTTGTAATAAATTGTTAGTATTTAATTTATTTATATTTATGTATGCTATAGATAAATAAATAAATGATATAGGGCGGTAGGTCATAACTTACTTTTTTTATATATGGCGGCAGTTAGCCAAAGCGCAATAATTTCTTGAATTATATGAATGAATACATAAATCCACAAATCAAGTATAAAATAAAATATACATTGCTAAACTATACATACCAATTTAAGTATCATACTCCAAATTTGGAATTTATTACATATTGCTACCTCACCTTTAAAAAAAAAAAAAAAGCACACTACTAAACTCCCCTATTTTGATGCTAAAACTGACAAAAATAGCGCCGTTTTTTCAATTTAAATTAGTTTTTATGATGGTTTAAAAAAAACTAACCTAACCTGTAAGTGTTTACATATTGTTTTAAAAAAACTAACCTAACTTATCTTAATTTGTTTGACACTTCTTTAAATGCCTATAACTCTCTTATTGATTGAGTCCAGCCAAATATTATTGCAGTTTCGTTTTAGTCGAGTGACGTTTTAAAAATAAACAATATAGTACTGAGATACCTAATAAATTTTAACACATTTTCCAAAATAGACAGCTTTTTAGTTTTTCCATACAAGAGATGAATATATAAAATCTCTTGTATAGACAAACTAAAAAGTAAAAAAAATATATACAATGAAATTAGATAAACTGTAATAATTCATTGAATTGTATTGATAAAAGTACACATGCAGCAATCAAGTTTAAAAATAAAATAATTAAATATACAGTAGGTACTAAATTATACATACCGATTTAAATATCCTATCCCCAATTTTTACACATTTTCCAAAAAGGACCACTTTTTAGTTTGTCTATATCACAATCGTCACAGCACTATTCGTTATCTTCAGTGTTCCAAATTTAAAATCGACGTTGTGTAAGCGTAAGGACGCAACGCAGCCGTCGCGACGCCCTGCAACCGACTGAATTGCCGCCATTGCCGGGACAATAGAGGCGGTAATCGTATGAAGACAGGATAAAGTATCGTATTTGGGGATGCGTTATCGTACGAGCGTGCGTTTGTTCGGTAGAAGCCGAGCTGGATCTTTTTAATTAAAAGAAAAACATTAACTGAATACCGTGCGATACTTAATTAGTGAATGTTTTCCATATAAGGGAAGCTAATGGGCCCTGTTGGAGTTGGCCACGAAAACCAATTTGTTCAGGGTCGGTCACACTCACAGGTCAACACCCATCGCGCGGCCTCCGCGCATGAAGTGCGAACCCTGGCAGGACCTTGGCCTGAGGGCTAGTTTCCCCCAGCATTCAATCCACTGGCACTCCTGGACGGTTTGCGCACCGTGCGGCGTTAGCCAATCGATTGTGCATTCTGACTAACCGTCGGGGGAGTCTGGAAACAGTACTGTCTCCTATAGAGCGGGGTTCTGTTCACCTTACGGCGCCTGCTCTTGAAACGACCACCGGCTACCCGATTCCGGGTGAACAGCCGGACAAAGGATGCCGTGGTACACGATAGATTCGGTGGATACCTTTTCATCGCTACGTAAGGGAGAGGACCGCGCAAGCGACCTTAAACTCGTAACCAGTCGGGAGGCCGGAGTAATATTTTGTCCTAAGTATTCTGCGCTCACCTCACGGGAGATAAAACGATCAAATTTCGTTAAAACTTCCTGAGGTTACGGGTTTGCCCGTTGTAGTAGATAGCTCTATTTGTCTTCCATAGACGAGAAATGCCAGCGGCCTCAGCAAAGTATACCTAGCTCAAGTATGTGGGAATTTATTTCTGTCGAAAGGCAGTAGGTACTAACAAGCGTATTTGCCATTAAACGTGGAATATTTTTATTTCATAAACCACTCGAAAATAAAAACCAAACTTTTATTTCTTATAAATAATAATGTTTTCCATCGCTCATTTTTGGTATTTTAATATTAATTAAGGTTTTGTCAAAATATTCGTAATTTTAATAATATTCGTCTCACTGCCATTGTTCGAAAAAAACAAGCCATGTGGGTCTCCTCGTGGCCGCCATGTTGGATATTTTGATCGTGTTCGCGTTCGCTGTCATACTCCACTTGTTTTCGTGATAATAGGCGATAATAGATGGAATAGGCGAAATTCCAATTGTCGTTATTCAGTCAAGTTCTTTTTAAACAGATATTTGCAATTCAATAAAAAAAAATCTAAATCCAAAATCAAGCCAAGAGGTCTATAATGAAATCAAATAACATCGAAATTTATATGAAAACCAAATTATATCGACGCACAACGGACGAAGATGACGCCTGACGTTTCGAATTAATACTCAAGTAGAGGTGACCCGATACTTTGCACTGAACGACTTAAGTACCGCTCGTCATCTTGTACTCGACTATAAAGCGGAAAACTGGTACTCAGGTATAACTTAAGTATTGACCACTACTGAAGTATTGACAATAGACAACTATAAATTTGGGCGTGAGTGCGTGTGCCGCGTAGGCTGCATGCCGACACTGCGTTAATTGGGAATTGGGGCGGGTAGTTTGATTATTTTATGAATATTTTGGAAAGACATTTTGACAATGGTTTGTGCACACATAACTCAATGTGTCCTGTTTAATTTTTCTGTTGTCAGAGGTCGTCGATGATGACATCTCAATTAGATTGTTGCAAATGGTGGAAAGTTTAAAATATTCATCCCAATTAAAGTTTGGATTCTTCTGATTTCAGTTGCTTCCCTGATGATTTGCAGGAAATAGCTTTTTCTTTTGAGAGTACAATTGCAATAATTTAACTGCAGCAATAGCTCGTTCCTCTATTTATGTTCGCAGATTTGCGATTTTTCTTGCCGGACATGTTCGCCAATTGTATAAGAATGTAATGTAATGTAATATAAATACAAAAATTTCTTCCAAAGGCAAGTGAAACATACGCTTCTAGCAATCGCATTTTTAATATCGTACATATCGCAAACAAAGGGTGCCATCCCAACGCCCCGATTTACCCACATTGATGAGCGAAAGAGACGCCTTCTGCGCGCGCATCATACCGCTCACCCTCGCTCGGGCTTCTTCAGCCTATTTCTGCAAAATAATATGGCTATAATACATGATAACATGATGGAATTAAATTATTTACTATAGTGGAGAATATCTCTGACAGTAGATATCGCAAATGGAGTCGGACATATTGAATTTTAATCCAGAAAAATGTTTCATTGTTTCTTATATGAGATTGAAAAACCTTATTATATGCGACTATAAAACGGTAGCTATTGGCTTCAAAAAAGAGGATTATTAAGGATCTGGGAGTGAAAGATTTTTTCCATATGATTCCGAGAAACTACGCCGTATTTTCTCGTCATAAATACAGCAGAGCCTCAAGAGTTCGTATTGTCAGTACTGTCTATAACGAGTTCGTATTGTCAGTGACGAAATAGGACACTGAGACGTGGTCGCTAACTATTGGCCTCATACACAAGATCAAACTCGCGCAACGAGCCATGGAGAGAGCTATGCTTGGAATTTCACTGCGTGGTAGGATCTGAAAGAGGAAATCTGCAGAAAAATTAATGTTGCTCACATAGGCCGTAAAATTAGCTACTTGAAATGGCAATGGGTAGGTCATATAACTCACAGAACCGACAACCGTTGGAGAAAAAGGTTCTCGAATGGCGACCAAGAAATAGCAGACGCGGAGTAGGACGGCAAACATAAGATGGACCGATGACATTGCCAAGGTCGAAGAAAGTAGATGGATGGAGGCGACTCATGACCGTTCGTCATGGCATTCTATGGGGGAGGCCTATGTGCAACAATGGACGTCTACCGTCTGATGATGATGGTGATTGTGATAAGAGTGATTTTAGAGAATCAATTCATTTATAACCATCACAGGCTATTGAGTTTGTGACAAGGGGTAAGAAAATCATCAGGGACTGCTTGGTGATCCATCGGGTGGAACATCGGGCATCCTGGAAACAGAGCCAGGGATGTCGCCAGGCAAAAGCCATGATGGAGCAACCACTACAAAAGAAAACCAAGGCCCTACTTGACATGAGCAAGAAGAACCTTAGAACCACAATCGGTCTCCTCACCGGACACACGACCTTTAGAGCACATCTATTGCTAGGACTGCCGAATATGTGGCGAAGAACCTGAAGACAGCATACATCGTTGGTCGCTGCCCAGGCCTCGCCGCAAAAAGACACAGTTTACTGGGACGATCCTTTCTCGAACCCAGTGCTCTGCCCAACTTGAAGGTCAGTGATCTGCTTGGACTGGTAAACAGTACTGGGCTACTAGCTGACGACTGACCCAACCACAAAGTGGGTAGTTGCAAAAGATCTTATAGATCCAGGTGACATCACGGGCTGGAAATAAGCCCCCCACTTCGTTTACTACTACTACTACTACCTTAAGAAAATTACGCACAGTAAAGAGAGTCCGCTAAACAAGTGTACTGCTCTATTAAACAGGTTGGATGGGCACACCGACGATATTGATTTAATTGGTGATAATGTACACACATTAAAGTATGGTGTTTAGAACACAAGTGCTTCGTTCTTACGAATTCAAATAATTATTATGTAAGTATCTAAATATGTATACTCCGTAACATGATAAAATGGATTGCATCCAGTCCTTATTGTGCATATTTCAGGGTTTAAAAACGAGCTAAAACGGAGCCTCATACTAAACTGACGTTTCGGTATCCTCTTTCTAGGTTCCTAAGTAGGACTTCCTTATCAGGCACATTTAGTTACGTTTTCGTATTGCTTTATTACACCATCCACTCCACACCCATTCACTCCCCCCTTCGAAGCCGTACAATGTGTAATGCTGCAATCGCTGTTTTGGTTTTTTATTCTAAGGAGGGGTTGTTTCTTTTCGTAGAGTGGATGGAAATATAAAAGAAACAGAGATGGAACATAGGTTTAACTAGCAAGTCACGAAAGCCAATATACACCACGTGTAATTAACCTGTGAAGCCGATTCGGGTGACGGCATTTGCATGATGAGGAGTTAAGACTTCTAGGAAAAATATAGGCGAAGGAGAAATGTAATATTATTTGTATTAAGAATGACCTACTGTAACCTATTTCTTACCCCGAGAAGCTTGATTTGAGGCTTTTAAATAACGTTGGGTAAAAATTGTCAAACGCTAAAAACAAAAAATATAAGGCAAATTACCAAACGCTCACAAATGCCCGCTTTGGCCGAAGAGGGGACTTAAAGCAGCGGTATGCGGCCCACCCGCGGAACAACGGATTGACAGCTCTTTCAGTCTACCCTAGACAACGGCGGCTGCAACGTCACTGAAACGTCGGGTGCTACAAATTTCACTCGGTAAATTCGTTTCTATCCGATTTATAATGTCAAACAACCGCGATAGTCTTCGAGCTCATTTATTTGTTTATCAATACATTAAAATGTATATTATTTTCTGCTGATATAAAACAAAATACAATACATTTAGAGTTGAACTTTTTTCGTTATGTGGTCGGAAACATGCGTCATCTGGAAATGTTACTGCTATTAAAAAAAATATATTTTTCCGAAAAGATAGGTCGTGGGGTGATATTTTTATCACATGTTTATTTGTCAATATATTATCCTTCGATTTGCAGTAAAGGGCAACGACATATAATTTTAATTTAATAAAATGCTCACACTCACATTATGACAGCGACGAAAAAATGCGTCGTTAGGTTTCTGTACTTCAAGCAGTACGGATGTTATCCATTTTTGTATCCGACTGCATTTATCACAGGCATGGTTAGCTATAATTCTCTCTGTCTCAGAAGAGAAATGCTGACCATGTCCTATGTTTCCAATCTAATTCGTGGTAAAACTGATAACCCTAGCTTACTAGCCAAGGTGGATCTATTCATACCAAATAATTATCTCCGTACTCGATCGCACCATCTTTTCGCGGAGCCGTTCTCGCGCACTAACCTTACGAGGTGGAACTTGTTGGCGCGTGCTTTGCGGCGCTTAAATGAAATTCAATCGATGGCACGAGATTTCGATATTTTTACCGCCAACCCTCACTTGTTTAAATTGCAAGCTATTAATTATGTATTCTTACATGATAGCTAGTATTATAAGTGTCATTCTATTTGTATAGTTATGGTAATATATTTATTAATTTTACTTCTCAATGCCTTGGTTTTACTGTTATGTTGATTAGTAATAAGTGAATAAACAAAAAGAAATAAAATAAATAAAATTAAAAAAAATAATACATTCTTGGATTAAATTATATTTGGAATATAATTATATGACCCAATCAGCAAACGTTGGTATTTTAAAGAGATAATGATATGAACTGGACATACACGTATATTATATAGATAATTATGGTAGGAACAGAGACAGAAAGCTTTCTCAACTTCAAGGAATATACACTAAAGTGTCCGCGGACGGGTAACGGCCTTCAAATTTCGAATTAATTTATTAGTTTTCAAATTTACAATAGTTATAATTTACAATAGTCAATCCTAACTAGGATGCCACCTATTCTAAGGTAGACAATTTATTTTAATGATTATAATATTGAGAAAACTATTAAAATGTATCATACTTAATTGTATGAAAAGTACCCAAATTACCTACATAAAATTCGAAACAAAATATCAATTATAAATATCAAAAATAATCAATAAACTATGGCAGTAATTTGAAATTTATTAAATATAAAAAAACATTAAATATACTTACAGAAATACAATTATTATTAAAAAAATCGTCAATATTAGTGCACAATATAATCAAAGTAATGATTGGCAATATAATGATATCTTATTTACCTATTTTATTTATTTATATATTAGGTACATAAAGAAGACTACTGCAGAAGGGCTATGTGATATTCGGTATACATTGTTACAAATTGTGCAGGAAACTAATTAAACTCATATCCATTGGTTCATCGCATACCTAACTAATCGAAAAACGCCCGTATATAAAGGGATGCTGACATTTTACTTCGGATATTGCTTTTCCGCGAGCTGACTGGTATGATTTCCGGTCATATGAAAAAGAAAAAAATAACATTCACACTTGTATAATACAGATAATACACACACACGGAATTATCCCGTTATACACTCACACATTAGTAGAAAATAGATTATGTTTATACCCAATACCAATACATAAATACGTAATAATACATAAATACAAAGAATACATATTACACATACCTACAAATAATAAACTTTATTATTATTATTACTATTTTATTATTTTTAATTTACTTAATCAAAGATTCAGTTTTAGTGAAAAGAGTTCAGTTTTGGCTTAGAGGGGTAGCTTTTAAATGCTACTATTAATATTAATCTACCATTATGATAATATTAATAATAAAAAAGACACATAGGGATAATTTTACAATTCAATGTCACTACACTATTTTAGTTTATTTAAAATTATACCTATTTAAAATTATTATTTCTATTTATACATACATAATATACCTATATTTTTATTTTAAATAATATATTCAGTGTTTGCAATAGTACAATTAAGAAGGTATTTAGGTACTAAATATTAAATCGTATATGAAAAAGCAACTTTAAACGTACATTTTAAAGTCTATATACTTACGTAAAGATCTTTAGTCTTAGGTATTGTAATGTATAAGCTCAAGCTGGTAATTAATAACGTTTGTCGTATTTTTTGCCAATGCCCAGCTTCTCTCATATTTTCTTCTATCTCACCTTAATGATCACCTGGTATCAGTTGCATAATTTGAATAAACAATGTCCGAGTTATTGAATTCGATATTGATTTATTCGAGTCTGTTGTCATTATAAAGTCAATTATTATAAAGTCAATGAAAATACTTCTTCGTTACAATAATTGATATCATTTTAGATTTAACTCTCGCTGAATATACCCCATATTCTGATGGCTTGGCAATGTTCGAAATGCTGAGTCTTCAGCAGCGACGTAAAGTGACTGATATGACGTTCTTCCACAATATACTTCCACAATATACGTTCTTCCACAATATCATATCGACAGCCCACAAATTCTAAGCAGAATAGCCTTAAACGTCCCATCGCGCCGAACTCGTCACCCAAGGGTATTCAATGTACCCAGACTCCATACGAATCAAGCAAGGAATTTAACTCTGCATCGAATTACGGAAGCCTACGATGAATCGTTTCAGGAACTAGACATATTCTCAATGAGCAAAAACGAGTTTATCAGAGCGGTAATAGACCAGACCATAAAAGCTTGAACAGATACATACCTGTGAAGAATCACACACTCTCATATATACACAACTATGACACATACACGTAGGTGTACTTACACACACCCATTAAACACACATCACAATCACACCTATAAACACACCCTTCCTACTCTATCATACACACTCACAAATCAAGAGAACATGATTATATAACATAATATATAAATATTATTACACAACAACACGCACATAAAGTGTATATTATCAAGAAACTATTTTGGCCGTAATATTGCTATTATTATTTATTAACTTAAGACCCGAGCGCTGTTTTTCTCTTTTGTTGGAAAAAAATTAAAAAAAATAAATAATACGTGTGGCACTCGGGGACTGCCGCGGTAAAGCTATTGCAATTATAATTATTTATTTATTTTATTTATTTTATTTTTCCTGGTATCAGATAACTGCGCTCTATCGGAAAACGTTTAAGTTATTCCGAATCATTTGCGGCTGCGGAAGCAAATGATTCGGAAAAATTTAAACGTCTTCCGATAGAGCGCCGCGCACGAATTTTTTATTCGATAAAGCCAAAAAACCGGATTATTCGAAAAAAATCGTAAACAAAAAGATAGATAATTAAATTATCTTTAAAATGGTGCAGATTTCATAATAATACGCCAGATAGTATTTGCGTAGTAGTCGTTTTTGTGTTCGGTTAGACCTAATTTCACAAATTAATTACACTATGTAATATAAACAAAATCTAAAATATTCAAAGCTACGAATATTAGAAAAATGTTCTTGTTTAACATATATTTTTTTCGAATCGTAAGCAGTACTCGTTTAGACGTAATTATCAGTTTAAAGTCATTAATTTTCGTTAAGAAATTTCTTCATTCGGTCGCCGCGCTGGCCTAGGCCCGCGATAAAAGCTATGCAATAGCTTAAAAATGATATAGTACAAGGTTTCTTGATTCATGTCATTAAAGAATATTTGTTTGACTTTTGAATACCCAATTGATTAGATAATTCGTATTTTAAGCTGTTATGATAACAGAAATCTACCAGTCTTTTGTCTGATTAACTGTCACTACCAGATATTGTCCAGGACCAAAGGCCGTTATCTATTCGCGGACACTATAGAGATCAGTGCTTCAAGTTGAGAAAGCTTTCTGCCTTTTTTCCTACCATTAAATTCTCAATATATTCTATGATCATGAAGAAGCAAAGCCGTGACACTCGAAACAAAGCCAACATAGCCCTCCCCAAAGATATTAACCTTTCAAAGTCAATACGAGATTTACAACCAAAAATTTTCGAATATGGAGTTAAACACTGGCTCAACATATGTACATTTTATTGATAAGGTAGACGACCTCAGATAAAATTTAGTATAACTGAATATATACTTATTATATAAAATTATATAATCTCTCTAAGATACTCTTAAAACTTACGAGGTAAATAAAGAGGTTTATACATTAACCTCTTTGTAATAATTTGGTGTTGTTGATTATTCCTATTATAATTATTATTCCTTTACATTTCTATTGGGCATTTATCTTTTAGTTTGCCTGAGTTTGTTTTTTTTTTGGTATTATTTTTATTGATTATTTGTTGCATTAGTTTTAGGTTATTGATTTCATTGATATATTTTTTGACTATCTGTTTCATTCATATTTGGATTATTTGTGTTTTAAATATTTATTATTATGATAACCAGCATATTTGCAATTTTGGATGAATACACGTCTACTAAATATATAATTCACTAGTCTATATAGTCCATAGACTATAATATATATACTATATGTCCACTTGGTTGGCATGTTAGTTTACATATTCACGTTTCTGGTTACCATATTAATTGGTACATAAAATAACAATTACGATAATTACGTTATTATTTAATTAATGTAATTATCGCGAATATTTGGATAAAATCACAACATGGAACATAATTTGTTTTTTTTGTTTCATCCGGCGAATAACACGAAACAATGTCGCTTAATGTTCTTTGTTAGCGGAGTTTAAAAGGTTATCTTTGAAGTCGTAATGGCTGGAAGCCGCCATTCAGTTCCCTGTGTCACATGTTTCAGTATGTAGTGGAAGGAAATCTTTGCGCGACATATTTGACGCTTCGTCCAACAAAGAGACGTAACTCAAAAATTGTAATTTTTCAGGAAAGCGAAAATAGCATATTATTAATTTCATATACATAGTAAGTACTCAGTTGTAAATATCTCACGATTTGTTGTGTTGGTTTATTACAAAAAGGTGTCGACTTGTATTCTTTCTGATATACATAGCACAAATTAAAAAAAAATGGGACTATCATGGCGCAAGACATCAAATCCTAGAATCATTGAGTAGAAAGTGTTAAACAGTGATATAAATATCAATATCACATAATAAATATCACTGTACCATACTAAAGTATGGACTAGTGAATGGACGTGTTCAATTGACAGCTAAAATCCGCTTTTGGAAGTGTCAAAACGTATGTGTTATGTAGTAAGTCTTGTTACTAATGTTTACTTAGCATACATACACAGGTAGTCAATAAATAAACTAATAAGTAGTCAAAAAATAGTAGTTTCTAATAAAATTACATAAATAATTAAAACAGACTATTATTTGAAACATACTTGAAGTTATTCAACTTAAAAACTTATTATAATATAACATAAAAGCTTATTAATTAAAAAAGTCAATTTTTTTTTGCTACCTACTAAAAGTTACTCTTCGTAATAACAATAACAGTCACTATTAAATAACCAAAATAGAACCCTTATAAACACAAGAGTCAATAATTATTAAAATATATTAGTCAATAATAGATACGTACTAAAAGTTATAAATATACTGACTAAAATAACCAGAAAATGAGGATCTGCTTTTTTAAGTATTTTGGGAAATTATACGCCTCAAATTCCGTTAGATTATTTAACAGATGACCAATAAGCATACCTTAATCATAACTGTAATTTAAATAGGTATTACGAACAGTCATGATCCTTGAATTCGGTCAGATCATAAAGGAGGTGGCTTATTAGCATCTACATACTTAATGTTTTTACTTTTCTGGTAAGGAAAAAATTGTGGACGCGTTTCTGTGTGTCTGTGTGTGTATTCCTCCACGATAGCGCTCAGACGCATTAACCGATTGAGCTGAAATCTGGCATGCAGGCATCATTCGGTCATGGCAAGAGTTGACATGATCGCTCTCTAGTAAACCGATTTCAAAAACAATCTTTTCAACTCCTGCCATGTACAACATAGTACCACAAGTACACTGATCATAGTTACCGATGATATCAGGCACGCTATGAAAAAAAACGTTTGTGTCACCACAAAACTTTCCCGGCAAACAAAGGACTTACAGGAGGGTTTTGAGCGTGATGTCCCTTCGGGAATGAGTTTGACCTTATTGAAATTGATAGCCGGCTTGGAGCGCGGATAGTGAGAAAGCAATGTGTTTAATACGCGTTCGATTCAATCGTTTACTCAAACATAGTGACTGGCGAAAATTTTGTGTGATGTCGGCCTAACAACGTTTCTGTGTACCAAAATTTAAGTCTAATATTTCGAGGTTAAAATATTGCCAGTGCGCCCCCTGTTGGACAGATTTAAATTAGAAACCTTTTGAGCTCTGGCCATGATCAATGATGCCTGCATGCCAAATGTCAGCTCAAGCGGATGAAGCGTTTGGGCGTTATCGTGGAGTAATACACACACACACACACACACACACACAGACTGTCTGGAAATGGTCTTAATCGTCTCAGGGGATGTCAAAATGTATATATCCGACCTAATCTCGGAAAAATCGGTTGGTAGGCCGTTAAAGTAATATTCAAGTTTCTCGAAAAAAGACGATCACAAAAGATTAAATCTCACAGGGTAAGTAATAATATAAGGAGTATAATAAATATAAAATAATGTATGTTCTGTGAATTACAACTATGCTATATATATGTATATACTAGACGCGATATAATACGCTATATCAGACTACTTTAATAGATATCAGTAATGTTAGTGATTGCGTTCTCCTTAAACTACGAGTTCCCAAGCAATCGAGACATCGATTAAATGATCGCATTATTCATAGTGCCGGCGAATGGAGAGAGCTATTAGTCGTGACTTGCGGCGGATGCAAAACGTTATGTCGCCGAGTAGGGTGGATTGCAGGAGCTGTGGATTTAAACTGAAACAACTGAGTAATTCGGGACAATCAAGCCTTAGGCGGAACAGTGATTTAAAACCGCCAGATCGAGTACAATTCGCCTTTCGTAAAATTTCCTTAGATATTTGTGTTGCGTCCAATTTAGTATTGTTTTTTTAATACGTTCAATGGTCGTTCTTAAAGATCCTTAATTTTTTGCCAGTAACGTTAATCGCATTAAAATAAAAATAATCTTTACACACGCCTAAAAAAATAAAATACAAAAATGCGAGCTTATTGCTCTTATCACTGCATGATAATTGCTAATCTTGCAATTATCATGCAGTGCAAATATCATACAGTGCAATAGATACATACAAATATCATTTAGTGCAGAGGTAACCAAACTTTCTTGACTCGTAGACCCCTTGCTGTTTTCCGTATACCCCTGCCTGAATTTTCCTGAACTTACTAACATTAAAAGTTTATTGACAACTGGAACAGTACTGATCGCCTACATAGGGTTTTTGGTAATGTGGACAGTTGTAAAATATTAAAAATATCTACAATTTTTATTTGTTTATTCCTAAGCGTCCATGACCTTAAAGTACAAATTATTTGGGAAAGCCGCACAAAAGTCGACTTGTAGCAGTATCTCGGTTGCTCATTCCTGTGGCGCGTTTATCCTAATCGCTCGCACGGATACCCATTGAAGCGTAATTTTGTCACATATCTCATTCGCACCTTCTCTCGTTAGTCATGTGCGCTGGCCTCTTCAATCGACTAGTGATGCAATTTTAATTGAGTGTTGATTTCATTCCTTGATACTTGTGACGTGCGCGTTTGTTTATTGCTATTATTATAATTTTAAAATACTATGCTGTATACAAAATCTGTTTAAGAAGTGATACGACATTATCGGATCGCCTGATTGCTTATGGGGACCTGCCTAGGTGGAGTCCACTAACGTGGACCCCCATTTACATCTCGTGCACCCCGATTTTTGTTTTTCGCTGACATGGACCTTCCCGAATTACATTGCTCAATGTCGTACGACGATTAGGAAAACAGGACTTTATTACGAAATGCAACGTGTTCCATACTCAACTCATAGTTCAATTCATAGTTCCACAGAATGAAAACTATTTTTATTATGATATCCAATATGGCGTCTTTGGTGGTATAACAGTATGGCGGAGCACTGTAGATAGCGATCTAAACACGGCGGTATACAATATTATTAAAAAAAAAAAATTTAAAATCATAGCTCTAAGTAATATTTAGGTACATAAAGAGTTTAATTTTTAAATTTGTATGAAGATTTCAATACGTGGTTATTATGCTCTTTTATGTTCAGATGGCATTCTATCTATCCATTTCTGTGATGTAATCAGCCTACATAAAAAATGTCATAGATGGCACTAATACCTAACTAAATGTTGTTACTGTTATCATTGGTTAAATTATTGGCTATTTATAATCAGTCCTTTCTGAAAAAAACAATCATTATCAAAGTTATTAGGGCCAAATATTGTTTTAATTGTTTGGCCGTCAAAGCTATCAGCGACACCTGCATTTCCTCAGCGCAGATTGGTTACCGAATCGTACTGTGGAGTTGAGCTACAAACGCGCATACGGAAAAATGGGAGTGGCCCGTATGAGTTCGGCCCCTCCTGAGCGCGTGGAGGCACTTAAAGAGAACCTGACTTCGGCTCGTAGGGTCTACCATGCCGCCATTAGGCATGCCAAGACGGAGTCGTGGAGGCGGTGGGTTACCGAGATAGGTAACGCCAATCCGTGGGACATGAAGAAGGCAATCCACAAAAACACCAAAAGCGCTGATGATTTTCTCTCGAACATCGTGGATGGCAACTCTGCCCCCACCCTCGATACTGAAGGGTCGCTTTCGGCGCTCCTGAATATACTCTGTCCCTCGGATCAGCCCGCCCGGGATGATTAGCATCATGCGCAGATTAGGCGGCTTTCTGTCGTCGACTCGCGCGTTCCCGATGTCTCGGATGTAACTGCGGAGGAACTTGATCGGATCATAGGCTCTATGTCGACCCGTAAGGCGCCAGGGATCGATCTCCTCACGGCGAGCATCATCAAGCGCGTCTGGGAGTTCGCCAGATGGGAGGTGACTGTTCTAATGCAGAAATGCATTAACGACGGCTACTTTCCCACCTGTTGGAAGGTTGGTCTCCTGCGTGTAATTCCCAAGGGTAACGACAAACCTCGGTCGGATCCGAAAGCTTACAGGCCCATCACACTTCTGCCCATTTTAGGCAAAGTGCTCGAGGTGCTCGTGCGCGATCGGCTTGATGCGACTCTCTCACCTCAGAGCGACCGGCAGTTTGGCTTTACCCGCGGGAGGTCCACTGAGGATGCCATCCTATTTGCGAAGGAATGGGTTCGCGCGTTTGACGGACAATACGTCGTCGGGGTTTTCCTCGACATCTCGGGTGCCTTCGACAACGCTTGGTGGCCGATGATTGTGAGCAAGCTTCGTCTCAGACAGTGCCCGAACAACATCCTTAGGATAATCCGAAGCTATTTTTCAGACAGGTCCGTTATTATTAAGTATGGGCCCTCGTCAGCAAGCAAGGTTCCTTCTATGGGGTGTCCGCAGGGGTCGGTATTGGGTCCCTGTCTGTGGAATATTCTTTTTGACGATATGCTCGGGCTGCCATACCCGGAGGGCTGCACCGTCAGCGCATACGCTGACGACGCCCTCCTCCTGGTGGGCGGCAAGAGTCGTGCCGAGGTTGAGAGAAGGGCGGCCTGTTCGATTAACCTGATTCTCGATTGGGGAAAGCGCAACAGGCCTTCTTTCTCTCCAGCCAAGTCGCAAGCCTTATTCTTAAAGGGGCGTCTCCAGCGTAATCCGCTTATCCGGGTTGGAGGACGTCCTGTGGCTTTTCCGCAGTCCGTTCGCTAGCTGGGGGTCTCGTTGTCGGCGTCTCTGTCGCATCTTTTACACGCGAAAACCGTGGCTACGAAATAGCGAGATCTTTTCCTCGCCATTCGTCGCTCCAGCAGGGCCGAGTGGGGCATCCGCTCCCCGGCCGTAAGACTTCTCTACAAGGGTGTTTTTGTCCCGCAGGTGGCTTATGCCGCGCGTGCTTGGGCGTGGCCATCCATATCGGAGGCCATGCGCGTTGTCCTGCTGCGTGGCCAGCGTCTCCCGCTTGTGGCGATTACTGGCGCATACCGGACGACCTCTACTCTCGCTCTTCCCGTCCTCGCTGGAGTTTTGCCGATCGATCTGGAGGTTCTGGAGCGGGCAGCCGTGTCATGGATTCGACGAGGGGTGCCGGTAGACTACTTTAGTCTGTCGGTGGACCCGCCGTCCTCCACGTTGGTGGGCTGGTCCCGTCGTATTCGGGCGGAGAGTCTGCGCGTCTGGCAGGAGCGGTGGGATGGCGGCGGCACGGGCCGCCTTACCCATAGTTTCTTCCCGTCGGTGTCCGAGCGGATGAAAAACGAGGATTTTCTGCGGCTTGACCACCATGTCACTCAGCTCATTGGGGGTCACGGTGAGTTCAAAGCCAAGTTATTTGACCTTGGGCTCAACGACGATCCCTGGTGCTCGTGTGGCACTGGTCGCCAGACGGCCGAACACATCGTTTGGACATGTCCCATGCTCGACGCCGCACGGGCGGAAATGTTGTGTGTGGTTGGTTCGTGCGTCGGCAGTCTGCCGGTTTGGTATGCGGACTTGGTAAGTTGTAGGGGTTGCTTTGCTGCGTTTCGCGAGTTTGTGGATCACTGGGTGTCCCTCTGGGAGGATCTGAGGCAGAGGGGCTATCCTCCTCCGGGGGAGGGCCCCCCCTCTTAGCGGTGCGAGCCGGGGGCTGCTTCATCATCCGAAGTCGCCCGTATTGTATCGTCCCTAATCGCCCTTGTGGGTGCGTGCCCTTTCACAGGATCCCGGTCGTCGACGTCTCCGACGGCGCCCCTGCCGTTTGCTGCCCGTTTTTTCTTTTTCTTTTTTCGACATGCCGCATGGAGCATAACTTCCACCGCCTCACCATTGCAATTAAAATAATAATATATTATACTATGTAAAAAATTAAATATGTTACCGCTTAGTTTCCTAGTTTAGTAATTAAGTAATTAATTGTAATAATTTTGAATTTTAAATAAACGGTTTACGGGGTGCCGGCGGGGGCTGAAGCCCGCAGAATCCCTCATAAGGTCTCCGTTCGCTCACCCCTCACGCGCTACCCTTCCGGCACGCGTGAGGTTGTCGTTGCATGACATCCTGGGCAGATAAAACGACCCAAGTCGTTAGAACTGCCCGGGTGGTGGGCGGGGTTTTCAACCATCGCCTGTCGCCGCGTAAATATTGAATGAATGTGGAGTTGAGCAATCTATCAATCATCTATCTATATATAAACAATGCCTATACCAAAAGTTTTAGAGCTAAAAAAGAATAATTCATGAACACAAACTATTTAAAAAACCCCGATCTCGGTGAAATTCTTTTCCAAAAAAAAAGCAATTTTTAAGTTGTGCCCTTATACCGTGCGATGTCGAAAATTGTCTTATTTGAGTCGCGGCGCGGCGAGGGCGCCCGACCATGATCAAAATAACAAAGCGCTCTCTCACTGTGTTCGACGGAAGCTGAATTGAAAGACACAAATAACTCAAGATGGGGAGATGACAGAGAGGGCTTTGTTTGCCGGACAAAACACAAATGGCTGCTCGATACCATCTTCGGCGAGCTAACGCGCTCTGTCGACGCTGCTCAAACCGCCACTCGACGCTGGACGTTTTATTTTCTGCAACGCAGTTGTATTGTAAAATGTATCAATCAATTAATTGGTAGAAGAGAAAGGGATACGCTTAGGAGTCGTAACGGGATGGGACTTTCATATATATTCTTGTTGTACTGTTGTGCGTGTTGGCCCCTGGTTTCAAATGTGACCAAATGACCACTATAAAGGCCGAGACACACATTGTCATGACCGCACTCCGCCCGCACCGTGTGACTCTCGGTTGTTGACCATCGCACGGCGAAAGAATTGCATAATGAAGAAGTAGCGCGCAGTCCCTACCTCACTGCAACGACAGCGCACCGAATTGACTACATTTTTTAATCGACTAATCAATCATGATTAATGTAGTCATGACTAATTTAGTCATCACTAAAGTTAATCACGATTAAATTAATCACAATCCATCGTCAATTTTCAATCATGACTAACTTGCTTTTTAGATGCCACCCGACAATTCTTTCTATTATATCTATTGGTTGACTGTACTTAGCAATTAGATAAAAACGAATCAACCGCGTGAAGTTTGTAATACCCACAAATAGGGTGTTACAAAATTCACGCGGTAAATTCGTTTTTATCTTATTTATAATATCAAACAACCGCGATAGTCTTCGATTTCATATGACTGTACTTAGATTCTCAGTCAGTCAGCCCGTTGGTCGGCCGGTCGTTCGGCGGGTCGACTGGCCGATCAGCCGACCGACCGACGGCCGACCGACCGACCGATCAACCGGCCGAACCACCGACCGGCCGGCCGGCTGACCGGCCGTCTGACCGGCTGCCGGCCGTCCGACCGGCCGACACACCGACCGGCCGACCGACAGACTGGCCGACTGATCAACCGACAGGCCGACCGACCGACCGATCGGCCGACCGACCGACCGACAGACTGGCCGACCGATCGGCCAACCGATTGACCGACCGGCCGACCAACCGACCGACCGACCGACCGATCAACAAAAAACTTGTAAAACTTGAAGTTGAACGCTGTCAAGAATATCAATTGCAAATTTCAATCTTGATTACGATTAAAACTAATCAATCGTTAGTCACGATTGACGATTAAACAAATCAATCATTGGTTGATTAACATATTCATTCATGATTAACAAATTCAAACGTTGGTCATCAATTGTTTGTCTGACTAAATTTTGCAATGACCAACACCATCGCACCAAGTTTGCAACATGCCCGACTACTTTTGTTTACTTTTTGACGATCACGGTGCCGTTTGCGGTTTCAATCTTTAAACATTTTTGCTTCCAACATTATTTTAAGTATCAAAATAATATAATACTCACATTTTATTGTTATTATAATAAATATTAATGATAAAAAGTGGGTGTTCAAATAATAATCGAAGAGGTACGAAATTGTCCCGTGCTATATGAGCAGTCCAACGAAAAATATAGAAATGTGATTATAAAGAACAAGTGCGAAGAATAATTGCAACCACCGTGCTTTCCCCTTTTCTTCTATGCACTGTGAACTTTTCTTCCATGCGTTGTGAACTTTCTTCCATGCGCTATGGATCTTATTCACATGGAATGTTCCATAATAAGGGAGACCGGGGCTGGTAAGCGCACGGGTAGGTTGGCGCTACTCAAATATCTTACTCGATAGTATGATGACAACGATGTACCTGTTCCATTTCGCACCATTCGACGACGCTCTGTTAGCTAATGTTAGGATATGGACTGCGGCTGTGTCCCTGCGATGATATCGGCAATTTTGTGTTTTTACGACTTTGAAATAAATTTTGTTATTGCAATTTCGAAATTAAGCTATTTATTACAAGCTTTTATTTATCTTGCAATATCCTACTAATATTATAAACGGGAAAGTTTGTATGTATGTATGGATGTTTGTTACTCTTTCACGCAAAAACTACTGAATGGATTTTGATGAAACTTTACAATAATATAGCTTACCCATCAGAATAACACATAGGCTATAATTTATAAAGATATATGGTTTTCTATCATCATTATCACAATTTTCCATCACCACGCGGGTGAAACCGCTGGGCGCAGCTAGTAATATTATAAACGCGAAAGTTTGTATGTATGTATGGATGTTTGCTACTCTTTCACGCAAAAACTACCGAATGGAATTTGATGAAACTTTACAATAATATAGCTTACACATCAGAATAACACATAGGCTATAATTTATAAAGATATATGGTTTTCTATCATCATTATCACAATTTTCCATCACCACGCGGGTGAAACCGCTGGGCGCAGCTAGTATATTAATATGTTTGTTTAGGTTAAATTAGAACCACTTCGTTGCAAGCTGAATTAGAACCACTTCGTTGAACGTTGGTTTAGTTGCGATGACAATGCATTTTTATGGTGAGCATCACCTGATTCAATAACCAGGATAGACTCCCGACGAGGCTACTCTTCCACGGTTAACAGCACAGACACACAATTTTGTATATGCATTCAATTACGACAGCCTGTCATTTATGACAGAACGTTCTAAGTTTCACCGCGACAGGGCTGCTGCGCAGGGTTGACTTTTAGCAAGGGAACCACTTAACGGTCGACAGCACAGAAACTAATTATTGTATACGCATTCAGTTATGATAACCCGATCTAAGTTTCTCCGCGACAGGGTTGCTGCACCCAGGGTCGGCTTTCAATGAGGTGTCTTCTCAACGGTCGACAACACAGAAACAAACATTTGTCCTTTAGCATATATTTGGGAATTTCAGTCAATACTTGTACCAAAGTATGAATACGGGCATTAGGTATCTGAAGAAACAACACCCTTTTTTGAGAGTATAGCCGGTCTTTACTTTTTCTTTCAACTTAATTTCAGAGTTTATTGTTAGACCTTTTGTGCATAAGTAGTCTATAATGATTACTTCAATTGAATCTCAAAAAACGGAGAACCCAGAAAGAAAAATCACGTCATCTAGATTGCTTAGTCTTTGAAGTAATGTGTGGTAATGTGATGAACCCTGGTTTGATCTATTGAAACAAATCTGTTCAATAAAATGGCTAAATACTCTCTTAAAAGCGTAACAGTCGTACCTACGTTTGAATTGGCCGAATGATTGAAAAGTAACAAATCGAATCGAATCTCGGACATACGGTATATCGGAAGCCCACACATACGGACAGATATTTGCATGCAAGCTCACACCATCATCCCTACCATCTACGTTCAGTGCAAACGTCGCTCGTGAATCGAGCACGCGATCTATGCGACACTGAGCATTTTCCGAAGGAGATGGAACATGTCAATGATGTCCTTAGGAAAAATGGATACAGAAAATATCACGAGACACGCACACGATCTAATACGGACGAAACTCAAAAACCGAGCAGATCAAGAGCATTCTTACCATACGTCAAGGGCGTGACTGATCGAATAAGTAAGATGCTAAACAGATTCGATATAAAAACGATCTTCAAACCGACCCAAAATATAGCTCGATTTTTGAGGCCTGTAAAGGATGTAATACCACTGCAAACCCCGGGTGTGTATAAAGTCGAATGCAGCTGCGGGCTAGCCTACGTTGGACAAACGAAACGGCCCATAGCCACGCGACTGACAGAACACATCAAAGCTGTTAAAAACGTTCAGCGAGAAAAATCGGCGATCTGCGAACATATATTGGATAGCGGAAATAACCACTGGACGCAGTTTCAAAATCCCATTGTTCTATCCAAGGAACAATTCTACTTTCCTCGCATGATCCGGGAAGCCATTGAAATAAGAAGAACTCCGAACTTCAATAGAGATGACGGCTACAAACTCTCTTCTACGTGGAACCCTCTTCTTAAAATGTTCCCGCCGCCGAACGCCAAACGCAAAGACGTAAAACAGGATACAGTGAGTGTTGTGTGCAACACGGATTTTAAAAATTCCCGCGCTCCGAGCCCGGCCCCCCACCACCGTTATAACCTACGCAGTGGCGGCAGCGGTTTGCGGCCTACCCGCTAAACAACGTACTGACAGCTCTTCAGTCTATTCTAGACAACGGCGGCTGCAACGTCACCGAAACGTCGGGTCCTACAAATTTCACGCGGTAAATTCGTTTTCTATCCTATTTCTAGCTCAATATTTAGCAGTACTATTTTTCAAGTTTAAAGTAAGGTGTTATAGTCTGGACGCATTAGTAGGTACCTTGGTCATAATATACGCATTATGAGCTATCTAGTAAGTTTATATATGTGTTTATGGTACTTTCAATACAATACACTAGGGTACATTGTAAACGCTACTTGAGAGTTGCTACCACATGAATATTTAAATGTGATAGAAAAACCTTTTTTTTTCCTAAAAAAGTAACATATCTGTTTCGACAGTTTTGCTAATTGCAATTGACATTAAAAAAGGGAAAAAACCCTTTTTCGTCATTAAAAGTAAGACTTCGCTTTCTATAACGTTGCTAATGGAAATTGGCATTGAAATCGGGCCAATCCCTGCCAGATCGGATTAGCCTCATTTTCTAAGGGTTTCCACCGTATTTTAGATTAATGATAGCCTTCATCCTGTGTTTAATTATACATTGAAGTTCATAACCTGTCGGATTATAGTTGCTCGCCGTAAGATCCGAGTACATTCAATATTCAGTTTCATAAATATTTCAGACGACATATTCATCAGCCGCTAAATCAAAGGGGAGACTTATTAGACTAATACTGGGATGAAGTATGGCATAGTCGTTAGCGTTTATACCCTACAGCTATATAATATTTTAAAGGAGTGCAGAGCAGCGAAACCACAGTCTAATAATATATCAGTCTGCTCACACTCATGCAAACAAACGGTCGGACCCGCGTGGTGTACGTAGAATCATTGATTATATACAGAATTAGATTGCTCAATTATACATTATGATTTAGCAACCCACCTGAAATGGCGAACTGCAGGTGGCGCTGACAGCATTGATGGCCAAACTAATAGCAATTTATTTGGCCATCTATATTAACGAAAGGTTTGATAGATTATCATCAGACATAGTGGTTAGGTCGCCTGACTTTATTATTAACAATGTAAGGTCCGGAATTGATTTCCGGCTGGGTCACGATTTTCTGTTGGGATCTAATTAACGGAATTGCGTTTTCAATTCTGTCGATCGAATGCCATAACAAGACACACACACACACACATGTTACACGCCCACATACATATAAACACGTCATAGTAGGGTTGGTCGTAAGAGATTGTCATATGACAATAAACCCGCCCATTATGACATTTCGCAGTCAGACACATGAATCATGTTGAATATACAGTATACTGTTATTTCCTTATTAACTACAAGGAAAGTTTTTACACATATAATCGAGTAATGGGGTTTCAACAAAATTACAATTGAAACATCATTATCCTGTATGGTTCAGAATATTCGACAGAGCGGAGGCCAACGTCGATAAATCTTCCCAAAAGGCGAGACCCTCTTACAAGGGGTAGGAAACATAATTAGTCACGGACGCCGAGGATTTGAGATTCCTTGAAAAATAGCTGATAACTCAAAGGAAAGGACAGAATGGGCTATAAAATAAACGAGCTGCCGACCCTGCAAGGCGACACTCCCGCGACCGACCACCGTTTCCATTCAAACTAAATCTTGAGGAAGACTCCTTAGCAACACATGGTAACGATAAATTCACGAGCGAGGCGACGGGCAAAAGACTACGAAATAAAAACTGTGGACGTTACAAAAAATTAACCCTAGAAATAATATAGCTTAAAATGTAAAGAAAATTGCATGATTAATTAATTTATGCATAGCACATAGTATTTCGTTTAATGTAAAGTAAAGCGCTAGGAGAAGACAACTTAATTAGCCTAATTAACGATATAACATTAATATTAACTTGTTACTAATGATCTGAAACTAACTTATGTTTAAGACAATGTGTACTCGGGAAAGGTGGCGTTTGCGACGAGAATCTGTAGCAAATAATATGTCTATAAAATGTTTAAAGGTAAGACAGAGACAACTATTGTATTCGCTTCGCGCTCTAGCGTGCAAGCGAGGAAGCATGATTGCGATGTCTCTTTCAAACGGGGTTGTATCTGTTTATGCGCCCTGTTTCGTGATTGGATAATACGTGTGCGGTGTAGTTATAGGGGTGTGTTTAGAAATTTCTGGAAGGAGCTAGACCAATGACTGGTAAGGGCGGTCGCTATCTTAAAAAAAATGTAAGGCGATCGACGACAGAAAAGAGCGAAAGCTTCAGTTTTTAAATTAGCAAAGGGTCTGCGCGAACGCGCCGTGACCCACGCACCGGGGACTTAGTGTAAATTATAAGTACTCGGAACTCAATGTAAAAGTAAAGATAAGTGACCGAATAAAAGAAAGTCTCGCGAATAAAAAGTGTTTACTTTCGACGGAAGCTTATCCTGCGTGACCTAAGGAAAGTGAGGTTCTATTACTGAAGCCTCTCGCTGAACTAATTTCCTTGTGAGGTTGGAATCCACCACTCGTTCGAGACAACCACCCCTGAGAGAAAAACCAACCTAGCTGGTGAGTGATTACCATTTGAATACAGTCCAAGGTGAAAACCATTGAAGATAATCGAAGGGGTAATTACCCAGCACAAAGGGGTCGCTTAAATTCACAAGTTAAGTGGGTTTATGCAAACCGGGTAAAAATCCCAACCATCGTGGTCCTCCGTCAAGCCGAATAAAGAAAATCGGAAAGAAAAGCGACTGTGGATCAAGAACGAGAAAACAAAAATAAAAATATGGATTCGGAAAGCACGCAATCCGAAAATCCAAGACCTTCATCGCGCGCCTGGTCAGAAAGCAGCAGAAGAAGCGAGCACGTGCAGGAACTGCGAGCAGCATCTGAAGAACTTCGAAGAGTGAACCTCCAAAAAGCCAAGAAAAAGGCTGATAAGAATAAATTGGATGCAGAACTGAAAAAAGTGGCTGCGCGGCGCACAGCGCGCAGAGCGGCTGAAGAAATCGAAGAAGAAGCTGACATGGACCTTCAACGAGCGGCGATGCAGGAAGAACTGGATGCAGCAGAAGAAGACTCGCGGCATGCTATGAGGATGCTGGAAATTGTCTCCGAAACCTTCGGGACAGAAACGAGCAGTCATGGAAATGATCGCGACGTCGCAGGGGACGACACGGCAGCCAGCAGAGTGTCGAGATGGGCCGAGTATCAAACTCCAGCTGCTGAGACGTCACCAGAACCCTGGGGGGGAACATTCGCAGAAGAAAATGGAGATGCGGCATTAGAAGCGGCACGGCGGCGTGAAGACGGCGGGCGATCAGAACCGGGCAACGCGGCGGCGTCCGGCGCGACGGTGGCGGACGGCGCGGCGAATGCGGGCGGCGCGGCGAATGCGGGCGGCGCGGCAGCTGCGGACAACGCCAGGGCGAGAGCAGAGACCAAGGCGGTGTCGGCGGCGGCGGTAAAGGCCGCCGCTGATACAGACCTGGGTACGAGCAGCGATGGAATTAGCAGCTCGAGCGAGAAAATGATAAAAGAGGTATGTAGGATTTTTTTCTGTAGCGTCCACAAAACCGCATTTTGCAAAAGAGTTACCTTCATTTCACGGGAATCCTTTAGAATTCGTAGCCTTCAAAGCTATCTTCAAACAGTCGACAGACGTAATGCATTTAAATGATGCACAAAACTTATTGCGTCTGCAGACAGCATTAAAGGGTAGAGCACGCGAGGCAGTGACAGGCTTGCTTTTAAGTCCTGACAACGTGACAAACATCATGACCACTGGTTATAAAATCCATCAGTTATTTTCCTGTGAGTTTCTCCCACTGCTGAAGGGTGGTTTTTGTGGACTGTAAATGTTATTTACCTTCGCGTTCTCTCGTTCTTCCTGGCCGCCGAGTAGTCTCCCGTATCTGGTTCACACTCTATTAGATGATCACACAGTGAAAGAGTTTATTTCAAAAAACCGTTTATTGTCACTCAATTTACTCGTGAGTTACAGTATACACTTAAATTATGCGCGCGAGTACGTGACCAGCCAAGGGCTGCCGTATGTACAACTATTGTCCCGCCGCTTAAGGGTCGTTCATTCTCGACCTCGGTATTTTTGTGACTGTTCGATTTTCCAAAATCGTTCACTTGCCTCGCTAAAGCCCCGCCACTCTAACCCGTGATTGGTTAAAGGGCAATGACGGCGGTAAGAGGCCGGCCCACTGAGGGTTAAGGGGTGTGGCTTAGCGAGAGTACATATTATTCAATCAGGCTTACATTTTTAACTTAATTTAATCTCACCTCCATTGAAGGTAATTTCCTATAATATGTATTACTACTACATTATCATTAGGTTTAAACACCTTTGACCGCTTGAAACGTCGGCTTATTGGTTGAGTAAAGAAACATATTAATACATACATAGACGATACTTAATAATTAAATTTCCATTCCGTCATAGTTATAATTTTCAGTTGGTATAAAAAGGTAAACCAAGTATCGATAAGCCTCCTCATTTACAGTAGACACAATTTCATGACTTTGTTTTTGGATTTCTGATCTGTTTGTTGGTTCGGCGGTGAGAGGCCGCCCCGGTCGATATCTCAAGTTACAAACTTTTTGCCGCGTGGATGCTCTTATAATAATTAACGATCGCTCGCTCTGAACTACTGGGAATCGCTTCATATTTTTTTCATCGGGTCCAGATTCGGTCTCCCCTAATTTGCAGATTATTTATGGATTGCCATAAACGCCATGCAGCTCCGAGGGTTGTTTTTATTTCTAGAATATCAACTTTCGTTTTTGAAGATGCAACTATTTTGAATGATTCTCACGACGCCCACACACGCCGCTACTTTAAGATTTTTAAAATTAATCAATAATTCTTCCAACCACGTTAGAGGCGCTATTCGGTAATACGAATTTAATCATTCAGAGAACGATAGCGGATTTGAGGAGAGAAAAAGGGTTATCTGATAGTCTAGATGCAGACGGTTTAATGCGATTTGCGTGCCAGATAAAAAATCTGGTCGCGACCGTAAAATCGGTAAATAAATTAGAACATCTTTATAATCCAGACTTATTGGCTTCACTTGTGGCAAAATTGCCAAAGAACTTATTAACTCTGTGGCTAGCTGACAGGGGAAGGGTTGGTTTAAACGATCCGGTATTAGTTTATTTCGCATTATGGTTAGAGAAATTAGCGATCAGTGCACAAGACGCCGGTCTATGTACCGCCGAGCTTCCTAGGAAAAGTTATGATAACCCGCGAGACAAGAGACAGAAAGAAACGGGCTCTAAAAAATATATTTTACATACCCAGGGCAAAGAGGAACCTAAGTGCCCTCGGTGTGAGAAATCCCATTATTTAAATAAATGTGAAGAATTTAAAAATCTAACTTTAGCAAGCCGCTGGGATGAGATAAAGAAAATGCGTAGGTGTTTCAAATGTTTAGGGCACAACCACGGCCGAAAATCGTGTTCGGCATATAAACGGTTTCCAAAGGGCAAATATCATTATCTGCTGACCGCCCCGCCGCCTGCAAACGAGGCGGACATCGCGGCGGCGCCGCGCGCGAGCTCCGAGGTAGTGGCGAACGCAGTATCTGGAAATCAGGTCATTCTGCAAGTATTACCGATAACCGTGGTTGGAACCAGGGGTAGAAAAACATTATATGCGTTGTTAGACGCAGGCGCGACTGTTTCACTCATTGATCAGGGCGTGGCAATAGACCCTGAAAGGCGACACTCCCGCGACCGACCACCGTTTCCATTCAAACTAAATCGTGAGAAAGACTCCTTAGCAACACATGGTAACGATAAATTCACGAGCGAAGCGACGGGCAAAAGACTACGAAATAAAAACTGTGGACATTACAAAAAAATCATACATACTCCAAATCCCACAATTAACCCTAGAAATAATATAGCTTAAAATGTAAAGAAAATTGCATTATTAATTAATTTATGCATAGCACATAGTATTTCGTTTAATGTAAAGTAAAGCGCTAGGAGAAGACAACTTAATTAGCCTAATTAACGATCTAACATTAATATTAACTTGTTACTAATGATCTGAAACTAACCTATGTTTAAGACAATGTGTACTCGGGAAAGGTGGCGTTTGCGACGAGAATCTGTAGCAAATAATATGTCTATAAAATGTTTAAAGGTAAGACAGAGACAACTATTGTATTCGCTTCGCGCTCTAGCGTGCAAGCGAGGAAGCATGATTGCGATGTCTCTTTTAAACGGGGTTGTATCTGTTTATGCGCCCTGTTTCGTGATTGGATAATACGTGTGCGGTGTAGTTATAGGGGTGTGTTTAGAAATTTCTGGAAGGAGCTAGACCAATGACTGGTAAGGGCGGTCGCTATCTTAAAAAAAAATGTAAGGCGATCGACGACAGAAAAGAGCGAAAGCTTCAGTTTTTAAATTAGCAAAGGGTCTAAGCGAACGCGCCGTGACCCACGCACCGGGGACTTAGTGTAAACTGTAAATTATAAGTACTCGGAACTCAATGTAAAAGTAAAGATAAGTGACCGAATAAAAGAAAGTCTCGCGAATAAAAAGTGTTTACTTTCGACGGAAGCTTATCCTGCGTGACCTATGGAAAGTGAGGTTCTATTACTGAAGCCTCTCGCTGAACTAATTTCCTTGTGAGGTTGGAATCCACCACTCGTTCGAGACAACCACCCCTGAGAGAAAAACCAACCTAGCTGGTGAGTGATTACCATTTGAATACAGTCCAAGGTGAAAACCATTGAAGATAATCGAAGGGGTAATTACCCAGCACAAAGGAGTCGCTTAAATTCACAAGTTAAGTGGGTTTATGCAAACCGGGTAAAAATCCCAACCACTGTATAAAACCGAATTAACAGAATATTATTGTAAGAATAAAACCAATATTTTTCTCAGTGTGGGCATTGCGATTTCCAGTTGGTAATTTTACGAGCTATGTCAGTGACCTTGGTTCTTCTGCGGATTTCCTATTTTCGGATCCTATCACGCTCTGAAATTCTAAACATAGCTCTCTCCACGGCTCACTGCGCCACTTGTTTTCGTATGAGGTCAATAGTTAACGATTTATCTAGTCGTTCAATTTACTAGTTTTACTAAAGTTTTAAAATTTGCTGAAGTTTACAATTTACTATTTTTTTACAATCTACTAAAGGTATGTCTAGTCTTCTACTTACAACCCTTCGCACTTCGAGCAAAACAAAGCGAGCAGACTGGATCTATTTTTAGATTGTGTAGGACGGCGATTACGCGAACCGCTCCTGACTCCAGTATCAATCGTACGTGCCGCTCCTATTTATAGCTGTCAAAAACATCAAACGGCTTCCTCCCATTCCAGCGCGCTCTAATGACGTATTTACATGTCTGGGTGACAGCTTTGTAATTAATATTCTGCATATAGCAAATATAGTGGAGTGCCGCTTAATAACGACTCTAATAATTCTGGATAAGGTTGGGAAGCACAGAGTCGATCTTGGTTAATATTATAAGCAGCAAAATTACAATATGTGCTCAAATAAAAACTAGAGTCTATAAATTTTGCTGCATATTCAAAGACTTATGCATTATCCCTGATGTATATAAATGATGTTCCAAAATTAGACTTTAATTACGTAAGAAATAATCTTTTTTTCCCTTTAAACTGTTATTTTTTTTATTGAATCGTAAAGTACACAAGATAAGGTTATGTATGTTATAACACATCAGGCAAATCGTCTCCACGGCTTTGCTGGCACATACACACACTTTTGACACACATTGGAAAATAGCCATTTTAATATCACGGAAATCCTACACAACAACTACGTCTGCTATCATAATCACTTGATACAAACACTATCGGGTGGGGGGGGGGGGGCAGGAGGTGGAGGGCGGGGGGAGGGTGGTCGGCAAGTTTTGGGTTGATTGGTAGAATAGGCGTGCGGGGGGGGGGGGGGGAGCCTTAACTGCTTGCCGGGAAAGTTTGTGGTGACACAACTGATTTTTATGGACATTAGTTATTTGAATCAATTTATATACAATTATAATAATGTATAGTTATATTAATAGTACCAAAATTACAATATGCGCTCAATCAAAAACCAGTGTCTGTAAACTTTGATGCGTATTCAAAGACTTATGCGATATCCTAGTGGAAAGCGTGTAATTTTTCGTTCCACCTCGAAACATAAAGCTCCTCGATCATTCGAATCGCAAAGCGCAAATACGAATTCTTCACAAAATGCCTTTATTTTTTATTTTATTTATTTTTATTGCAACTATCAAATTAACCACTTACAATAAGTATATTATTTAAACAAATGGCTCAATTTCTCCCTCCGGTAAGTGCTTGCATTTAGTATACTCGCGCCCCTGATTTAAATAAATTTTAAGGGCTGCGAAAATTTATGCACAGCACGACTGGCTTCCGAAAGGTTAAACTATTTTTTAATTTATTTTTAATATCTATCTAATCGAGGAGTTTACGTAAATTATCCAGGCCTTATATTGATTGCTATGATCATATAAGTATGTAAAATTTGTTTAAAACATCGCTATATGTTTTCTATAAATAAATATGCTCGACGTAGGTATATACTTTATAAAATGGCAGCAGACAGTATGATATGATTGGTTGGAGTGGGTAAGCGAGAAATATAAATCACCAGATTTATTGCAATCTGATATTACAAATAGATATCCTTTTTGTCGGTACCTTTTTGTTGAACATACCTCTAAATTCAAAATTCTTTTGTGTTTTCTCTGAATACCATATTTTATAGCGTATTTTGTATTCCTTATATTGTAAGTAACATTTTGTGATGGGCGTATGCCTCTACTATGATCGATAAACTAACAAGCAAAATTACACAAAGTAACAGTCTGTTGGTGATTTTATATTTTATATCGAATAATTTATTGAAATTTTATTGTTATGATTATTTTACATATGCATTTCTAAATTATGCGATAACTTCCACCTATTTATTAGGTGATAAAAAATAAATGTGGTACTCTATTTCTTAAATTTATTGCAGTTATACAAAATATAGTATATAATATTTATTATAAACATGTTTTTTAATGTGACTATTTTGCTGATATATCGTTGTTAATAATGGACTGTATCAATATTACTACTGATTTATTAAAAAAATATCACGTTTTGAATAGTGGACTATCTTAAAAGAATCCCTTCATATAATTTTGACTCGCTTATTTTAAAAATATGTCAATTTTATTATCGGTCTATATAAGCAATTCCTTATTTTTCTGTAATGAGTATTTATAGAAATGTTTTCACTTAGTTATTTGTACAACACAGTTAGGCGTATATTGCAATATGGATTTTTTTCCCGCATTACACTGGCATTATGATGTTCCTAAAAAAAACGCTTCTTGTTACCACGGGCACGACTGAACTTGGTGAATTAATAGAACTCAAACCTCAGCCTATGCTCTACATAGTTACCTACTTGGAATTGTAAAATGTGCTTTTGCAGTCTGGTATAAAATTTCGCAGCCTAAAAATTAGAAGTACAAATAACACTTCGATAATTTAATTGTGTTATTGACTTCGCTGGATACTGAATTTGATTTAATAATTTTGACAGAATGCTGGATAAAACAGAGATTCCATCTCTGCAACAGCAAATTGTTTAAAAGCCATAATGAATAACTTAATTACCATACTATAGTACAGGCCAAAGGAACGTTCCGGTGAGGCAATAAATCATTAGGCTGGCCCCGCCCCTTTTACTACCTGCTTGTAGGGATGCGTGTCGTAACCTTCGCAGATTATCTATCAGATTATTATATTATTGAGATTGAGCAGCAAAACTTTTATCTGGTCACTTTTCAGTTCTTCAAAAAATATCAAAATGTTAGGTATAAACCACCGAGTCTGCATGTTAATATCACCCTTCAACTTCAATAGCTCCAGGTTAGAAAATATGGTCTCCATTGCTCATTTGATAGCAAGTAATGATGTTTTATACGCGCACCATTTTATAATATACATAATAATATGTGGACTCATTATTACAAATTGCCACGATAACATTTTACTAATGACTGTTTAGAAATTAATAATGACCTATGATATGCCATGCTATGATAATAAGTTATCTATTAAGTACTCATTTCATAACTCACGTCCCACAATTAGGTCAATATTTAATTACTCTAATTCTAAAATAATACTTAAACCAAAAATATTAATAAATATAGCAATCGGTAATATAAAAAATGCAGATGTATAATACTGTTTCATCGAGCAAGCGTAATTCATAGATAAGCAATATCGATGTTAGCCGCATCCTTGATGACAGCTCGGTTTATTACCCCATCGGAACGTTCCTTTGGCCTGTACCTTAGCAATTTATAGAACCCCTTATAACCCAATAAAACACTTTAAAGAGTCACTTTCAGATATGATAGAGGTAAATGGTGGTAAATTCAGTGTTATTGCTGGTGACATGAAAGTCAATATCCTAGAATCGAATACTACTACCAATGGCTACCTGAGTATGCTTGTGGAATTTGGGAAGAAATCAGAAATTAGTATGCTTACTCGCAAAAACGTATTGTTTGGTCATATATTTACTTCTGTTAAAGCTGATATAACAGAAATTGTTTGACTTAGTGAGTGACCATATTGCCACTATATAATTATCTAAAAATATCAGTATTATTCAAAATCGCAACGTCAAATCTAAAGCTGATATACTATTACTATAGAATAGATTACTATAGAATATACTATAAAATGGCATACAAAGAATTTGAAGACATAAGTTGGTCTATTACACTCCATTACTGATATCAATGAAGCTACTGTTTTTTTTAAACAATAATCGTAAAAATACAAAAGAGAAATATGTCCACCTTTCCGAATGGAAAATTAATCCTTAAATGACTCCAGCACTACTCAAAGCTGATACTGCTATTGATACAATTTAAACTTTTTTTTTGAATTATTAAATTATTTGATTTGATTTGGTGTCCGCATCTTTTAGAATCCGGGCCACAGCGTAGGCGAGAACGAACGGTATAGATTTCACCACCAAGCACAACTTTAGTTTTATTGCTTACCGAAAAGTTTTGGCGCCCAAGAGCCACTCGCACTCGCGCTTCTGCGAGATTTAATTGAAACATTTCCCGCGATATTACTATCGCTGTTGGATCTTGCAAAATGGGTTAAGGGGGCAAATGCGAAAACGCCAAAACAAAACATCTCATAACCAAAATAAACATTATTATTTAAAATGCTTTAACCCCTTGAGTATGATACGACCAAATCTGGTTCTGAAACAATTATCCGTTGAGTATGATACGACCAGATCTGGTTCCGCGTTTTTTTCACTTCTTTGACGTTCTCATATTTATTCATAATTATCTAATTGTTTTACAAAATGATATTTCAATATTCTATATTCGAAATTTCAATGCAATCATTGTGCAGTTGTTCTTTTTATGATTGGTGTAGTAGTTTCGTAGTTATAGTACTTTAAGGTCGATGTCGCCGAAAATCCTGCAAAAGAGACAGATGCATCCATGAAAATACCCATTTACTCCAAGGGTGAACTATAATATACGTTATACGAAAAGGTCTAAAGTTTCAAGAAATCAAAAAAGTATTTAATAAACCTAATACCAAAGTAGTTATAAAATAAAAATAAATCATCAGATCAGTTCGACAGTACAATATTATTGTATTGTCATCAGAACTACATACAGCTGCCAATTTTCATGACGCTACGATCCTTGGAAGATGGTTAAATTAGTTACCTTAGATTCCATTACATAGTTGGTTACATACAAGTCGACCTAATAAAAGCGTGTTAAAAATAAGCAATTGATGTTATTACAAATCTGTGCCTCCTGTGAAAGGTGATTTAACTCGAGTTGTACCCTTTTTGTGATTTTTACATAGAAATTGTCAGAAAAAAATTACGATTTTTTTGGTACAACTCAAGTCCTTCTATCTGCTATAGTTTCGGAGATAATTTGGTGCCAAGTGATATAACTGACAGAATTTCGGAAAAAATATCGTGAATTTAGATATAAGTCAAGTCGTAACCCCTTTAGGTCATTGCTTCACACATTTTTTTTTGTGCCTCGTGGTATAAGAGAGATTATATTAATTTACACACTTTATTTTTCAGTATATTTATCGTGAATATTGATATATTTAGAGTTATATCACTTTGCACCAATTTTTCTCCATACTGATTAGGGTATAACTCAACATGTACCTACTAATCCGAATCTAAAGTTGTGCCTGATTTGTGATAAGTGATGCATCTCGACTTACATCATTCGACACAAAGAATTTTTTATGTGTAAACGAATATAAATTGAGTTGTATCTAAAACTCAAACCAGATTTGTTTTTTTTTATTAATTACTAGATGTGCTATGTGATACAAGTACGAACATGACGAGAGTGGCGGGGGTGCGCGAGGCGAAGTGAGGGCGTGACGCGAGGTAGGAGATGCGCGGGCGTTAGTGTCGCTGCGGCCTTTATGAAGCTTGGTCACGTCCGAAGTCGCCATGGATCGACGCGTAAGTTGTTAGATGTATCATTTTACACGAAATTGCATAGTTTTGGATTTTTGTTTCATTATTGAATTAAATCACTTGACACAAAATAGATAGGTAGGTACCTATTGTAATGTAAACATAGTCAAGGTACTAATCTTTACTTTTGCTATTTTGTTCCTATTAATTTGATTCACGATTGACTACCTACTCAAAGTGATTTTCCGCTTTTTTGGTTAACCTACTTTTGATGTTTTTTTACTATCTATCAGTACTAACTATCAGTAGTTTAGAGATACATAATTATTTTTTCCGTACTCTGATTCTAAAGAGTTTTCTTACAATTATTGCTCAATTAAAACCGGTAAGTACGTACCTTCTTACAGTACAGACGTTTATTTTTGTTTCAGTTGACGTTTCCGAAATCCCGAATAGCTAAAATAATGGATTTAGCCACTAATGACGCAGCAAACATGAGTTCTCAATACCCCATCGTAGCTGAAATTAAACGAACAGAACAAAATAATAATACCAATGAATGCGGCTACGGATACGAAGTAAGAGAACCAATTGAAGGATCACTGCCAGAAAAGTCTATTGAAAGTCCAGTCCCTACTATCAACGAACACCAGAATCCAATATCTTCAGATAATTCAACAGAAATGGTTATTGACAACGATAAGACGAACAAAACAAATGTAAATGCTTCCGAAAACCTGTTAGATGATTTGACAGATGCAGGTTCATCAACCGATGGTGATTTTGGATCATCTAGCAGTGATGATTACATTTGCGGTACTGATGAATCTTCCTCATCCACTAATGACGAAAGAACTCCGGTTAAAAAGAGAAGAAAGAAAACGGCTACATCAGAAAATAATATTACGGTTCCTGAAACACCATCTCCAAATAATGCGAGCATATCAGAGAATGCTCCCGCTGATTCCTTCTGGAAAAATAGCGGTATGAATAGTGGCGGAAAAAAGAAAAAAACAAGAAAAAGTGAGAAAGAAAGAAGACATGATAGAGTAAAGAGAAAACTTTTTCGTAACACTGGCTTGGAATACACAACAAAGTCAGGAAAAACTAAGAAAAGTCGTGAATTACGTGATCTAGACAACTGTCGTAAGAAGTGCAAAGATAGGCTACCATTGCATGTAAGGAAAAATCTTTTCGATACATATTGGAGTCTGGGAAGTTATGAAAGTAGGATCGATTATATGGCGAAATGCATTGAAGTTTGCGGAAAAAAAACGTCAAGGTCTTCTCCAAAGAAAAAACGCAACGTCAGCTTTAGATACTTCGTTCAAAGTTCTGATCTAACAAAACATCAAATTTGTAAAGGATGTCTTTTGAAGACTTTCGACGAAAGTCATAAATTTCTACAAACGATTTGCGAAAAACTACGGGACAATGGCGGTCACCTTCCACCACGTAAACGTCGAGTCGGTAAGTCGATTCCTGATTTCAAACTAAAGGAAATAAAAGCTCATATTGCCTGTTTCCCTTGCACAGAAAGCCACTACGGCCGTAACAAAACGACTAAGAAATTCTTGAATTCTGAACTCAACTTACAAGTTCTTTATAATTCCTACAAATTGAAGACAGAAACTCCAGTCAGCAAAACCATTTTCAAAAAGGTATTTGATACCATGAATTTGTCTTTCAAAAAACCATCAGTAGATACTTGTTCTAAATGTGACTCCATAAATATGAAACTTAAGTACGCAACCGAGGCACAGGCTGCAGATTTGACGAAGGCACTCGAAGAGCACCAAGAAGCATTTAAGGCTGCTTACGAAGAAAAGAAAAAAGATAAACACCTGGCTCAGACATGCGATGATGTAATGGTAATAACATTTGATTTGCAACAATGTTTGCCCACCCCACACTTGCAAACGAATGTAGCATTTTACAAGAGACAGCTATGGACGTACAATCTAACCATACATGATCTAAAAACAAACAAAGCGTTTTGCTACATGTGGCCGGAGTGTGAAGGGAATAGAGGAGCGAACGACATAGCTTCATGTCTATACGATTTTATCATAAATCAACTGCCGCATTTAAACCCAAACGCCAAGAAGCTGATCATGTACTCAGATAGTTGCCCGGGTCAAAACAAGAATTCGATTGTTACAACAATGTTGATGCTAGTGGCTAAACTATCCCCTCAATTACAATCTATTGAACATAAATTTCTCGTACCCGGTCATACTCACATGGAGGCTGACACCGACCATGCGTTGATTGAGCGTAAGAAGAAGCACACGAGTATGGATATTCACTTGCCAAGAGATTGGTACCAGCTAGTGCGTACAGCTTCAAACAAAACAGCGAAGTTCACTGTTATCGAGATGACTCGTGATATGTTCTACGATTTCAACATTTTTTCAAAACAATGTTATACTCTCAGGAAAACCAATACAGACAATGAAAAATTTCTGTGGTGCGACGTTCGATCTGTTTTGTATACCAAAGAAAACATGTCCCGTTTTTCTTACAAAAAAGAATTCAAGAATGTTGAGTACATGAACATGGATTGTTCTAAGCGGGGTAAAGCTTACGATATGATTACAATAAATACAGTACCGAAAGCCTACCATTCCAAGATTACTATTTCAACCGAAAAGAAGAAGGATCTATTGGATTTGCTGTGCTTTATTCATGAGAGCTCTCATGAGTTTTACAGAAGTCTGAGCTGCAAGAATGATGTCAAAGACACTGCTCCGGATAATGATGATGATTCTGATGATGAGTAATTTTATGATATGATAGTTATGTTCATCTAACTCCCAAGACCTATTAAAGGTTTTATTTTGATTTAAGTAGGTACCTACGTACTTCTTTGTTCTCTTCATTCTTTTACCTCACTCATAGAGTCGAATTACTGCCTATAGGATAGGTTAACAGCTGTTAACTGTACTGTGTAAGTTTTAAAGTGTTAGCAATTTTGATGTTTATTATTTTTCTAGATTTTTTTAAGGATTCACACAATGGCTGTGCTGTTATGTTTTGTACTGAGTAGGTTCACTTTGATTATTGTGATAGCTGCGTAAGATTGATCTGTGTCATTTCTAAGTATTTAAGTTTAAGACTAATTGCATTTAAAAAGATCTCTATTTACTTCTTATAATTTTGATAAAACTGTGCCTTATTTGTAAGTAATTTCATAATTTTGAAGACTTTAATAAACGTTAAGTATTTTTCTAAAACTTGTATTCATTTCCACCATACATAGGTATTTTAATGCAGGATATAACTGGACTTGTATCATTTAACACATTTTTATAAAGACTAGAATTTTAGCAAACTGATACAATTCAGGTAAAATATGAAAATAGAAGACTGAAGTAAAAAATTCGAATCTTTGGAGTATTATTTTTATCATTTGTTTGAGCTACATTGTGTTTTGAACATATTCTTATTAGTTATTGGATTTTTTCACTTCTTGTATATCACTTTACACAAAGACAACATAAATGTGCAACATGATTTAACTGTACTTGTATCATTTATCACGTAATTTTATCACATATTAGAAATTAAAAAGGGTACAACTGCGAGTTTTTCATGAATTACTTCAAAAGTATAATATTTACCACAAAAATATAAAAACAGAATGAAAGTGGATGTTTCGATCTACAAAAGAAGGTACTTAAATGTAACCTAACCCACTTCGTTCATGAACTAGAATTTTTTAAATATTGTTTGGGCTGTCCTGTAAAGTAGTGATTTTTCAATTGTATCACCGGTCACAGGAGGCACAGAAATGTAAGATTTTGTGCATATATACATATTCAAATTAACTACTTAATATATTTTGAAAGATATGAACAAACTACATTTATACAATGATTTTCGTCTTGATTTTCACTCTGCAAAACTATTGATCAGTTTTGAGACATGCATTTTTTGGTTTACTCAGCTTCTATACTAAGTAGGGCTAACGACGAAAGACGTTTTTGCATTATTATGAATTAAAATTTTGAAAACAAAAGTTCAGCTGTTGTCAAGTGACAAGAATAGTTAGTAATAATATCAGTGACGTATTAACTTCAGCAAAACTGGCCCTCATAGCATTGTCTTTTAAAATAACTAATTTAGTAAACTCAAAAATCATTGCAAATTTTGCAATTTCACTTTCTACGAATTTAACACAATTTAATATTTGTAATGCGAGCGAATACAAAACATGGCTTGAAAATTGTTTTTGCACTTTGTTGCATGTGTCAGAATTGTGGTTTCGTCCATTTCGATCGATTTCCGTTTTGGTACCCCGTAGTAGTTACCGTGGGCCCCGGCTGCAACGGCTTAGTTACTACACTGTCGTAAACCGACATATCCTTGTCGGAAGTGAGGGCCATCTATTCATTAAATTTAAAACAAACATACCAAAACCCGATCCTTGGTCTCTCTCGCTACTGTTAGAGTGGCTTTTGTTATTATACTAGCTGACCCGGCGAACTTCGTACCGCCTAATAATCAATGAATGTCGTGTTACAGATTAGCTGAAGTCAATTTATGATTTTATAAAAGTAATTTTATAAAAATAATAACACAAAAAGAAATATAAAAGTACAAAAAATAAGTATATCAATCGCGTGTCAGCAAGACATGATTGAATTAAACTATTTACATATTGTGCAGCATGGGATTTACTCGGTTTAATTCTCTCCATTGAAGCACCTTGTTATATACGACATTTTTTGTTTTTTTTTTATCAGGCGCAAGAACAAATAAAGCGTATGATTTGCCGACACGCGAACATGCCACGTACAACTGCCAATGAAAAAAACACGGATTTACATTTTGTATGGGAAAATGTTTTTTCTTTTATTTAAATTTTTCATGAATTTTCTAATTTTCGTTTTTATTAGTTATTCTGCTATTCGGGACGGAGGCAAATACTACAAATAAAAAACGATGAAAATTGGTCCAACCGTTCGCGAGTTCTAAGTGATCGAACAAACCCGACTTTGTTTTATATATATATATATATATATATATATATATATATATATATATATATATATATATATATATATATATATATATATATATATATATATATATATATATATATATATATATATATATATATATATATATATATACACTTTAGGGTTTTTGGTTAGTAAAAGGGATAGAGTTGAGTACCTTAGCCGAACGTTTCGGAGCCCGTGGCTCCTTCCTCAGCGGCGAGAAGAATACTGGCATCCGCTGCTATCACCAACGGCTACCCGCTTTTCTTCTGTGGTACTGGGAGAATGGTGATTTGGCGGGATGATAATGTGAATTTAAATTAAAATGGTTTAATTTTGAATTTAAAAAATTACATATTTTTAAAAATTTTATTAACAAAATATATATAAAATAGTTGTAGCGCATGTGTGTTAAAAGTGTTTGAACTACATATGTGTGGGGAGGTGAGTGTGTGTGAGTATGTGTGTTGCATTGTGTGGGTGTGTGTATGCGATGAATATGTTAATTTCGTTTTGATATGTGTTAATAATGGAACACTCAGTGTTGGACGTTTAGTCCGCACCCCCTGGCAAGCTCCTAGTACCCATATATGTCCAAGTTCCCACGTTTTAAGTTTTATTTCCGGTGTATTTTCCGGGAATGCCCTAATAACTTTCACAGTGAAACACTCATCGAAGCTTTTGCCATGCGATCGCGCGTGGGTGGGGATTGAAAGACTTGATACGCCTCCTTTGGCTGAACAACGATGATTATTCATGCGAAGATTGAGTCTATTGGTAGTTTCACCTACATAAAATGCATCACAAAATCTGCATTGTAGGTGGTAAATGCAGTTTTGCGAAGCGCAGTCCGCATGTGTGCTGATTTTGTAGACTTCAGTAGTGTTAGGGCTAGTGAACTCGGTGGCGGGAAAATGAATAGGACACGTTTTACATCGGCTCTTATTACAAGGGAAGGAGCCTGGGCGGTGATGGGGTGCTGATGCTGGCACTAGTGGCAGTGCGGGACAGAATATCACGGAGGTTGGGAGGTCTCCGGTACACGATGTTGGGTGGGGCCGATAAAAGGC